>CM029381.1:14967245-15050816 GCA_017165825.1 Hepsetus odoe | reverse complement strand
CGGATGCCCTTCCTGACGTAACCCTCCCCATTTACCCGGGCTTGGGACCGGCACGAAGAAATACACTGGCTTGTGCATCCCTAGTGGCTGGGTTAATTTATATATATATATATATATATATATATATATATACATATACATTCACTTTCTTTTAAAAGGAAGAATACGATTTGTTTTATCTGTTGTTTGACAAGCTAACTGTGAAGGTAATTCTCTAGACTGGAATGGGGTACTGCCTAAACAAAAGCTGAAACCCTGAGAGTCTCATTGAGACAATTTTCATTGGTCCTTAAAGGCTTGAGGCCAATCACTACCCCACACACTTAAAACCAGAGTAGCCGAGCCCTCCTTCTGGCTACATTGCTTACTTGCTGTGATAATAGAAAGTCCTCCGACAGGAGAGCAGGAGGGAAAAATGGAGAGCTATCCATCAACAGCACAATCGGAGGCCGGGATCCTCCGTTAAGATTAGGACTGTTTAGAAAGATGGATGGCCATTGTCACTGCTCAGCATCATCCCAAAAGGCTTAAATGAAATCTAAAGATTCTCAGCAGTGGCTTAAATTACCTCTGTAATAACTGCAATATGGCTGGGCTAAGCCAAGTTCAGGGCTGATTAAGGTGGCAGTTCGCTGTATCATTATTACAGATTGTAAACATTATCCTAGCCTAACCTCTCCACTTGTGTATTGTGGGGTAAAAATTTGTCAGATGAGGAGGTGCTTTCATGTAAAAGGGAAAGTGTTGCAATCCATAATACCGATCCCATTGGCTCTGTATGGTAGGTTAGAAATACATAATACTCCTAAGGTCATCTTTAATGTGAAGTTTGTCTTTCCGTTTCTAATGTACACTTTACATACACTTTACAGAAACTTTGATGAAAGACTAAGGATTTAACGCTGTTGAGAAGTTAGTGAAAGGTTCAGTATTTGTCATTTGCTGTTTCTCTTTTAAATCACAACCTTTTCCTGTAAGAGGCCTTTAGGGGTAGCACAGTGTGCCAGGGTGTGGTAGGAACAGTCTGTGGTTGGGAAGTTGCATATTAATGTGAGCGTTTTTGGCGGTGCACATGTGACGCTAAGCGTGCCTGCTGTAAAAAAGGTGCTCCCTTTCATTTTGTGCTAATGCTTTCATCAGGAAGTAATGAAGGCTTTCGTCTTTTCATCTGCCTTTAATTCACAGGAGCACAAAGAGGCCATGCTGGCACCAGAGCAGCACAGCCAGGCAGCCATTCACACCACAGCCTCTCTCCACCACCCGATGGCCAATACAGTCACATCAGAAAAGAGCTGTCAGGTGGAGCTACTGGATACTATTGTGTTCGTTTTTTATTTAAATTTCTTAAATTGGGGCCTTTCAGAAGCTCATACTAAAGAGACAGCAGCGTAAAGATAATCAAAGATCATTTTAATATCCATACATAGATATTTAGCATCAGTCTTTATAGAAGAAGCTGTTGAGAAGTCAGTTTTGTGGTTTTGGCCAGGGCTATGCATGTTCCCATTATTAGAGCAGTAAGTAACAGTTTGCAATGGAGTCTCTGTTCTCATGTTCTCTTGGCGCACAGGAGGCAAAATGCAAACGACAGTGACAAAAAAGCATAAGGAAAACAAAGCTGTTCTGGTTAACTTTGAGATGCTGACCTTTGGTGGAATGCTTGTTGTCAGTTTCCGTCCCTTGCGAAACTTATTTTAGTGCAGTGGCATGCTGAGCCGGGAGGAATAGCCGTAAGTGCCATGCTGTGAGTTTGAAACTAGTTTGGACGCTCTGTTACTCAAAAGTGTAGAAGCTGGCAGGAGGCCCCTGCTAAGTACACCACACATTCAGCTGGCCCTCCTCAAGCCAACAGTCAATTTGGTCAATAGCTGCTTTTAATTCCCTTCCTGCATGCTTTGGCAGGAGGGACCAGTGAGGCGGACCTGATGATTAGTGAAGCCTTGGGGGACTGTTGCCGTCATCCATGTTAACTATGTGTGAGCTGAACTGCAAATATTCCGCCGCCTGCTTAAAGCCCAGCATTGATCAAACTCAAGCTAGGAAAAGTAGTAGACTCATAAATCACATTCTATCCTGAATGCTCTTGATCACCGTGGGCGTTGCTTACATACCCACCCCTTCTACAACACTGTGGTGGATTAGTCATTCAATTGGACCTTTTTGATGAAAAGCAATGAAATTTGCTCATGCATTAAAACCGGGCTGTTCTTGGCTACAAGCCGACATCCATTAAGAGTTGAAGAGTAACATCAGGATAGAGATCAGCAGGGAAGAGCATGCTCTGGACCTACACCCCAGGTCTGGCAGAAACACAAGCCCCTGTCATGAGAGCATAGCCAATTTGGAGGCTCTGTAAGGACTAGGACTTAAGGGCTGAGCACTGAGTAGGCAGCACCATGGCAGACAGTACCTGTCAACGCTGCATGTCAAGAAGGCCGGGCTGGTTTTATTTCAAATGAGAACCAATGCCATTCTGATGGACACAATTAGTGTCACCGCTGTGTCAGGGTGTCTCAAATTACTGGTGGCCTTTTAGCTCGAGGCCTGTCCCTCTACACAACAGCCTAATTACTCATTAGCTGCACTGTCTCCCACTATACAGTCTGCACTCTTAGCATGCATGCTTTCATCTATCTCAGAAGGGGCTGTCGTCATTCCTTAGTGTTCTAAGAAGCTCCATTAACTTCGTGTCAATGATAAATTGATGAGAAGTCGTAACCAAGTGCATCGTCTTGCCCATATCCTGAGGTCAAAAGGGCTTTCATTTCTTTGTCTCCTTTTTTAATTTCCTGCCCACTGTAAGCCATGATTAATGCTTTCACCATAGTCTGATTTAATTTTTCCATATATATTTGGTTACTGCCACCTGCTCCTCTTTAAGGGCAATGCCTTGATTGTAATGACTGGGTTATATTGTTCCTAGTTATTAAAGCGTGTGAGAGAAACTGAATGACGATTGCTGCCACACTCTGCTTTTGGAAGGCAGAAGCAGCCAAGCACTATTGGAGAGCAAGCAACGATTGGCCATTGTTCTGGCATTAGAGGAAATGTCTGCAGCCATTAGACATGCAGCAGCTACAGACAAAACTGGTCTTGGATAATTGTGTTTCAGCTTCATTCATCATATTTTATCATGATTGAGAAAGAAAAGCTTTATACGGTTCATGATGAATGGATTCCTGTCAGAGCGATGTGTGAATAGAAGTCTACATAAAACTCTTGCATGCTTTTTTTTTAAGTTAGATCCTATAAATTTTTTACAACATTTCTGGTACATTGTTTGAGGATGTCTGTTTAAGAGACTTGACTAGATTGTTTGATTATTTGTTTGATAGATTGTCAAGATATGATTTCTGATATAAGATGCTATTTTCAGAGAGAGGTGAGTAGCATAGCTGTGGTCAGATATTTTTAGCTGTTTCTGCAGACATACTGAGTTCTTGATCCAATTATGATCATTATATAGAAAAAAATGTTGATTTCAATGAGAGTTTCTTCAAGGGTGGTCGTATGTTTTTTTTTCCCTACTGTCTTCTATCAAATAATCGTTTTTTTACATACCTTTATTCTTTTTCTCAAGTATAAATATTCCCGCCTGTCTGTTGTACTGTTGCAGTTTGAATTGCTTTAATTATGAATCTTAGCAATGCTGGTTTACTCAGTGTCAACAGAGATGTGAGAGTCTTATCAGGATTCAGATCTTGCATTCAAAATGGGTGTTGCACAGTCCCCTTGACCTTCGTCCCACTGCCTGCTCCAGAAGGTCTTCTGGTGTCTCCCAGGCTAAAACTACCAATTAAGATCAGAATCATCCTGAGGCCCATTTAAAGGAAGAAAGAACGCATTCACCTTGTGTGACTCGAGTCTGTCAGCTGGATTAGTCGAGGTAATCTTGCAATCCCCTTTGCCCACCCTCCACTGTGACTGGGAGCACATCACGACGAAAGATGTGCCTCTGCCTTTCACCGACGGAACTTTTTCCCTCCTCTAGGGCCGATGCAGGAGTGAACTAATATGCCCCCATCACAGAGAAGGAAGAGATTACAGTCCCCAGCCACCCTTCCCCTACCCAAGACCCCCCCCCCACTCCCTCATGCCCACGCTTGCTTCCGTTCTCCTCTCGACCTCCTGCAGTCAGATTGCTCCACACGTAGCAGCCCTGCTGAGCAGAAGAACTCTCAGGGCAATAAGCAGCCACTGAATTTAGCACATCCTGGAAGATGGCAGGCTGCATATCTAGGGGGCAAAGAATATGCAGCATTCTGTGGTGCCACTGGCTCCCCCTAATAAAAATCTTTCAAGAGGTGGGTAATGGAAACAACCTGAGAACGGAATAAAGAGGAAAGAAATCTTGATTACGCTAATGAATGCAGCGCACTATGTGCCAAATAGATCACTCTATTGCAGGCATGCTATAGTTTTGCTTAAGATGAATGATCAAGTTGAGTCTGTCGCTTCTGGAAACTGCTTGAACCACTTACAGAAACCTTTCGAAAGTGTTTCCGGTGACAGATGCTGAAAAATGTAAATGGTCTATGCCGCAAAAGTTGAATCACATATCTTCTTCTTCTTCTCTTTCTTTCGGCTGCTCCCGTTTAGGTGTTGCCACAGTGGATCAGCTGTCTCCATTTTTTCCTGTACTCTGCATCTTCCTCCTTCAAACCAACCACCTGCATGTCCTCTCTCACCACGTCCATAAACCTCCTCTTTGGTCTTCCTCTTCTCCTCTTTCCTGGCAGCTCCATCTTCAACATCCTCCTCCCAATATAATCCTCATCTCTCTTCTGGAAATGGCCAAACCAACGCAACCTTGCTTCTCTAACTTTGCTTCCAAAACGTCTAACCTGAGCTGTCCCTCTAATATACTCATTTCTAACCCTGTCCATCCTCATCACAGCCAACTCTGACACCTCCAGCTCCGCCTCCTGTCTTTTCGTCAGTGCCACCGTCTCCAACCCATACAACATAGCTGGTCTCACAACTGTCCTGTAAACCTTCCCTTTTACTCTTGCTGGTACGCGTCTGTCACAAATCAAAAGGTTGAATCACATATGAAAGGTCAAAATCTGTGACCCAATGTTTATGACTGGCATGGAGGAGAGCAGTGAAGTGTTAGGAGGATTGATCAGCTTCTAAGGGTGAAGGAAAGACTTTTCACATTTTTATTCCATTTTTCATACTGCCACAGTGAAGCTAATTCTAATGTACATGTCAGTCATATTGAGAATGGTCCGACTCCACAATTATTAGGCAAGATAGTATTTTGGGCATTTTATGCATATATTCCAACTCCTGACTGTATAAACTTTAATGCTAATTGGATTTAAGCAGATCAGGTATTTGTGTAATGAGAGAGGGTGTGGCCTAAGTAGGTCAAAACCCTGTATCAAGGTGTGAATAACTATTAGGCAGCTTTTTTTCCTCCTCAGCCAAAATGGGCCCAAACAGAGATAGAACTGAAAAGAGATAGTGAAAATGACTATTCTTGTCATTGTGAAAACACACAGCAAAGCACACAGTGAACCACATCGAAGTTGGACTTCTGCATTTAACCCATGCACAAACACACACCGTGCAGCAGTGGACAGCTATGAAATCGCCTGGGGAGCAGTGACCTGGACTGCAGGTCCAGGTCACTGCGCTATTGGTCTGCACTGCCACTAGTGGTGGCCTGGTGGTTAGGGAGTTGGCCACAGAATTGGAAGATTGTGGGTTCAAACCCCTTACCAGTAGGTTGCCCTGAGTGTTGGTGTTGTGCATGGGTTAAATGCAGAATTCTAATTTCGTTGTGGTTCACTGTGCGCTGTGGGCCTAGATAGCACTTTCCAAAATTGGAAAACATCTTCCAGAGGGATGCAGCACCCTTGAAATTGCTAAGATATTGTGGCATGATCACAGAACCATCAAACGGTTTGTTGCAAATAGTCAAAAGGCTTGCGAGAAAAAATGTTGTGTTGAAAAAAAAAGATGCAAATTAACTCTCAAAGATTTGAGAAGAATCAAACATGAAGCTACCAGGAACCCATGATCCTCCAGTTCTGTCATATTCCAGAATTGAACATACCTAGAGTGTACCTGGAGACATGGCCAAGGTAAGAAAGACTGAAACCCGAGCAACCCTGAACAAGAGACATAAGTCTAAACATCAAGACTGGGCCAAGAAATATCTCAAAACAGATGATTAAAGGTTTTATGGACTGATGAGATGAAGTGATTATCGATGGACCAGATGGATGGGCCCGTGGCTGGATCAGTAACAGGCATCCACTTCCACAGATCCACTTCCACTCAGCCACCAGCAAGGTGGAGGCAGGGTACGGATATGTTCTGCTATTATTAAGGATGAGTTAGATGGACCTTTGTAGGTTGAAGATGGACTCAAGATCAACTCCCAAACCTCCCAAACAGTCCACCTCTCTACACAGTGTCTGGGAGGCTGTGGTTGCTGCTGGACAAAAGTTGATCGACAACAGGTGAAGAAGCTGACAAACCTCCATGAATGGAAGGATTATGAAGGGTATTGAAATGAAGGGTGGCAATATTTAATTAGTCAGTGATTTTTTTTTAAATGTTCATTTGTAAATTTTGAGCTGTTTGTTTATTATTCTTACTTTAACAGATGATTGTGCACACATATGTATTCCCCTGCCAATGTTCGCATTCACATTTCCTTTGTAAAACATTCAGGTTTCAGGGTTATTGTCTTTTTGGATTGAGTGATAGCACTGGATTTCTTCCAGAATAAAATGATTCCCCAAAATACTCACTTGCCTAATAATTGTGCACACAGTGTTAAATGCTTGACAGGATATGGACTCTCAGGTTTGTACAGATCAGTTTTGTGTCTGTAAATGGCTTCCCTTGGGCGTTTTTTCTAGCCACCATGGCTACTACTTAGTGTCATTGCTCGGTGTAGATAGCACATAAATATGATAACGTTTGAAGGGCATAGACTCTCCCTGTTTATGTAAAGCTCTATCCATTCTAAATTGACTGTAAAGGTATAATAGACGAGAAAAGTATGAAGAAAGCTTTTTATCCTCCCCAAGGGACTTTGCATTAGAGACAATTTTCTCAAGATTTCATAATAGCCACACCATGCAGATTTAGGAGCCCTCTTTATTCTTCTCGATCCTACTGCAGTAACCGTAAAAAACTATTAAATGAAGCCAAGCTTACAGTCTCCATTTGCCATAAGAGTATCTGGACTTATTTAAAGAATGAAAAGTAAGAATTAACTATAGAGATTGGTCATGAAACATATTTGATCGTATTTTTGCTTTTTCTTATCAATCATTGTAGATGATTAAAAATTCTTCCATACAATCCCTTTTTTTAAAGTAATGTTGGTTAACACAAGTACCACATCCATAAAGCATACTTAAAGAGATTTACCTTCATGCCCTGCATCAGTTTAATGGGATAAACGGATTGTGACTGGATTTTGGTCATTATCTAATTTTAACCTCACTTTTATTAACTTCACTACACTCTACTTAACACCACTTAAATGCTCTGTCACATTCTTTTTTCTCAAGAAGACCAACCTTACAATTACTTGGCAGCACTAGCTACTTATGCCAGTTAGCTGAGATACATTCCCACTATCAGCAAGAATGGACAACATGCTAGGTTTTGTGGTTGCATCATGGCTGTGCTGATGTGAAATGCTGCCTGTGCTTGCACAATGTACATTGCAACTGGGACTTTTGCTTACTTAAATTCGTCTCCCTCGACCACTGCCATCATTCGAAATTCTGTTTGTGCTGCAGGTGATTTCTTCGGGTTATCAAAGAAAATGGCAGAAAGAGTTTTTAATAAATGATGCAGTGACAACAAAAAATCCACACTAAAGCCATGCAGACTTCATATATGGAGTACTGGCTCAGCTGGTCTAGTTAAAGCAGATTTCAGGGATCACTTTATATTCCTTTTATTTCTTTCTCTTTTTTCTCTCCACTTTGTACACCACATTTTTTTTCAGTTTATGTTAAATTTTTCATTTGTCTGTTAATTTGATATATGTAGATATATAGTTTTTTGTTTTTTTTTCTAAAAATGTTCACACTTCCTACAATTGCATGCAGCAGCTTCGCCTAACGGAGTAATGATTCTAATGCAACCTTTCCTATCCATCTTTGGCACCCTAAAGTTTATGCATGTCTAAGTAGTTTGAATTATGATATTAATAACTTCACAAACAATTGATATCAGCTCCACATTTGTGAATGTTGGGCCCTTAACCATCCATTCCTGGATTGGGTTTCAGAGAACGAGAGATGGAGATGTTTTTTAATCCCTTGATTCAGCCCCCTGACCTGTCTCTTCAGCATGCAGCAGTAGTCGTCACTTTATGGGCATGATGGTTTCGAGCAGGATTAGAGTGTACAGCTGGCACATGCAAATTTGCCAAAGTACTGACCCTCCTGCCACCCAGCATGGGAACACAGCTGCAGTAATATCTACTCAGCACCTTCTCCAGATGCTGGCAAAGTTATGTCAATGACGTGCCATTGTCCTTAGCACCTTCTTTAATTTAGAGAGACACTTCCTGGCTCCTTGATTCCAGCCTCTTACCATTACGGAAGCAGAGTGCAGCAGCAATGTTAGATTAATATATGACCTAGCACTGATTGTTTCAACCTTTCCCCCTATGTCTCCCATCAATCTAGACAGTTGTCAGCATTCTGTCATTTAAAGCCTCTTGTCTACTGCTGCTCATTAAAAATGGACATTAACTGAGGAGAGGAAAAGAATCTATTTTTTGACATAAGGTGATAAGTCGAAATTTGAATAGCAAAATTAAATAATGCAAGCATGATTATTCATTTCCTCTCATGGGCCCGAGGCAGATTAATTTTCATAAACAACAGCTGTAAATCACATTTTTAAAAACAAGAGGCTTGGCCAAACAGGAAACTTTGTTTATTTGGGCTTTGTTTGTCAGCTGGGACTCAGACTCATGTTTGTCTACAGTCTTTATAATTCTGAGCCAATTGATTTTTTCACCCCCTTCCCTTTGAAGGGAGCTGCTCGATTTCTAGCTGGTTGGTGAAAGCTTCCAGGGCCTGTAGCTTACTTCAAACTGCCTGTCCTAAGGTTTACACTGTGAGTGAGAAATGAAAAGACAAGAAGAGAAAAGACAGAGTGCTGGTGAGATGGCAGGTGTGTGTGTATGAGTGTGTGTGTGTGTGAGATCTTCCACTCCTCCTGAGGGTGGAATCGTTGAAGGGATAAAGCCAATCTTAAAATGCCATGGCTGCTCTGAGAGGAAATTAAATTTGACTCAGAAAGGACAACTCTGACATGACCAATTAATAATTAAAGTAGTTTTTGCTTTAATGAGCTGTTCAATTACCAAGCCATCCCTTGAGAAGATGTTTTATGATGTTTCACCGTGGTCATGCTCTCGCCATGGCTGGGCTGTGTCATCATTCTGGGGGCTCTGCCACGAATGAGGCGTTGAAGTCTCCATTAACCTTGTCCCTACTGTCGCAAGCAGTGATGGAGTGTACAAAAACAACCCCCCCAACACACACACACATTTCCACCTCATGGAAACTGAGACCAAACCTTTGTATGTAACACAGGAATCCTTTAAGCAGAAAAGTTCTCTGATGTGATACCACAAGAACATAAGATTAGCATTAAAATCCCAGTAGACATGTATTGCCCATTTAATGAATTTGCCACTTTCAGATGACCACAAACAGTGGCTTAAATACAGGCTTCTTGTGAGGGCTCATGAAGACCCTTCCAAAGCACCATACAAACTATGGTTGGGAACTAAAGGAACCAGATCTGCAAAAGAGACAACAGGACTGAGCTGCAGAGGCATGCAAGAAAATGGACAAGCCCAGGCATTTTATACATAAACATAACTGATAATCAATAAGGCACAGCTGGAATAACTACAGGAATGAGTTTAGGCAACATAAATAAGGGTGAGAGCAAAACACATGTAGACATAATGATGACAGGGATGATTTGTGGTGGAGCCACAACGGGACGGGGCTGGAAAGTTCCAGTGGGATAAGAGGGATTTTACATCCATGGCAAAACTAAATCTGTTCATAGTTGCAGGAGTTGCAATAAAAAGGTGATGTGATGATTTTTTCCATAGTGGTTTGAGAGTAAATAGTTTTTTTTGTCATAGATCATTCCAATGAGATCATATTTGACCTTCTGAGTGCAAATCTATGCAAATCAGCACCTATGAAACACTGGGCACAATCTGTCAGTTCTGATATTCAGCATGAAATAGAACTTGAAGGAAGCGTCATCATTTGCCCTTTGCAAGATCTCGGTTTAACAGAGACATTCTTTTGCAGATGTTTATTCAAAGACCACATGCTGTACAGCTGCGTGATGTGCTGCCACTTGAAAGCCATCACTCGTTCTTATCGAAGCCCAAGTCTGAATGTTGTGTTTGACTAACTAAGCTTATGAGAACTTGCATTTGATGAAGTAATCATAATGATTGTGCATAAAAGCTCCCCTCCTGTTATTGACATCTGTCATGGCTTGCTGGGTTGGCTTTGTGCTCTGGAAATTACTCAGCCTCACAGAACGGCCGCCTCTCCATTTGTTTGCCGCTTAAGTCAAATTGAAAGGAAAACTTTGAGAGCTGGGTCCTAACTTATCGACGTTGCCGCAGCTTTAAGTATCATCATAAAACAGGAACGATTTTAATTAGCACAGCAACTGGTGGTGCAGTGTAGGCCCCCGCAGTGCAAGCTGGGACTCTGTTAGATGCTGTTTTATTAATTGAGTGATTTATCAAACTCCTGTGTCCCTCAAACGGTTCATATAAAGAAAAAGCCACGGTAACCAAGTTGCACACCCCGACCCCTAGCAAGGGTTTGGTGAATACTAGTTTTAAGATGTTTAATAGATTTAAATGCAAGGGATAATATATATTCTGTATATCAGAAGTATTGGACACTGAGAATAATACACGGGTAATAAATATTTTCTTGTTACATCGATTTGCTTCCATCAAAATCAAAATTTGTCACAAATATGAAAAGACTGCCTAGAAGAGCTGACGGTTCATAAAAGGTGAATTGACGGCACGGGTATAGCTGTGCTGTGGAAGGTTTTTTAGGAGTTTTTGAACTGCTGAGTTTGTGAGCAGTGGATATATTGTCTTCATTCACTGGTAAAAATACTGCTAGCAGTGTAAAACTTTTAAGCAATGGTCACTCGACTCCATTTAACAGTTATGTCAAGTTTGTTGTATGCAAACATCCAACTAAATAAATCATTACATAAATACCAGAGGGTTGCCCTTTTTTTAAAATTTATTTATTTATTTTTTGTTTGGTATGTTTTAAGAATCTCTATCCCATTACACTCTCTGTATCCTGCCAGTTCATCTTTCTATCCAATAGTTGGACACTATCAGATTTAGCTGACTTGGTCCAGTGTTGAGGGCCATCTGTGCTGAGCTCGGGCTCAGAGTGAGTTTCAGCTGAGTGTGAACACCCCTGCACTCCACCATATGCACAGTCCCCCTTCGCCCGTCCACCACTCGCCTCTCCTTTCATAAGCCAAACTGTTTGTTTACGTTCTTATTGAAAAGAAAGCACTTTGAAGGGCTTTTTTTTTTCCTTTCCAATACACTCATCTCTTAGTCGATTATGAAAGCCAAAAGCACCCTCAGTGGCATCTGCAGTGGGATATTTCAAAGTGGGTCAGATGGAGGAGCACGTATTAATATATTTTTAATGTACCCTTTGGGAGTGGTGCAATGATCTATGAATAATTCTGTGTAGACAATAGCCACATTGTACACTTGCTCTTGTGTGTGTGTGTGTGTGTGTGTGTGTGTGTGTGTGTGTTTGTTACAGTATGTGGCCTTTGCATTTTAATTGGCAGTACAATCTGTATCCCCACTGATTTGTTTGTGCGTGCATGCGTGTGTGTGTGCATGTGTGCGTGTGTGTGTGTGTGTGTGCGTGTATGTGCACTATATTGTGCTATGCTCCTTTGTTAGCTTTGTGGAATGGCACAGTCGGTTGGGATTCACTGGCTCGTCCTAGTGTGTGAAAGTGGCACCACTTTGCTAGCGCAGTGCATGAAAGTGGCATTGCCTCACCAGTCAATAGCATGAATTATTTATGGCAGAAGTAGGTGAAAGCTGTGTTCCGCATCATCTCCAAGCCTGTTCAGCAAATTAGCATTTGGAGAGCTGTCGGCCTTTGTCAGGGATTTTGCCTCTGTTTTATGAGTTGAAATATAAGCGCTTATGAAACCCTTTGCTTTCTTCTATACCATTGTTTCATGGAGCTCCCTTTGAGGGATGTGGCACTCCCTGCAAATTCAGCACTATTAGGGAACTAAGAGGCTAGTCAGTTACGTCACCTTCATTGATTGGCCGAATGGCTTCGGGGACTGGCTCTGTCTGATTGACTGTCTTTTAAAGCCCTCCCAGGATTAGCCAATAACAATAGTAAGCCATAAAGCTGACCCGTCTGCTCTCTCTCTGCATCATAACTGCACTGAGATGATGTCACGGCCCAGCAGTGCTGGTTCTCCAACAGGGAGAAGCCTTATTTTATTTAATGAAAGCACTATAACTGTCTGTATATTATAGATAGATGTTCTCATTCACTTTTATCTGAAGATCATGCAGGTTGAGATCTTGAAAGTTCCATTTTGTTAATGTTTACATAGTCTACTCCAGTGTATCGCGGCTGAATCTCTTGCTGGTTGTAGGACGAGGGTGCTTCATGTTAGAGAGAGAGCAGCTATGCTGGAGGAAGCACTTTGACCGAGACGCCTTTACAACACAAGCTAAGCGGTTTCAGATGCAATACATGCCTGATCTTCCATGGCTGGAAGAAGCATTGTGTACAACAAGAGAGCTGCTTTATTTCCTGACAAACGAGGTCATAGCATGAGATTGCTACCACTACACCCTGCGCCTCGACTCTCTGCTACTGGGATATTTCTTCTTTCTTGAGAAATAGTGCGCCAGCCGTGCTGCTCTTTTGGCCTGGATAAATGAAAGCTCGATCAGTCTTGATTCGGGGAGAGGCTACAGCGGCTGGAATAAATGAACCCTGATAATTCAATCCCTCCAGCCTTTGTTGTGTGCTTCCTGCCCCCTGGCCTGTGCATTAGTACCTGTTCCTTGCAGCCTGTTTCAGATGTCTGCCTTGATTGCAATAGCAGATAGAGGTTCAGCATGTTTATGTCGGTTTTTCATTTAAAACTTGGATGTTCAAATGATGCCCTGTGGACAAAGAAGGAGAAAAAAAAGGCTTCTGCTTATTTAGGCTGCTTATGTAATTCTGAATCTCTTTGCTCTTTAATTGGCCCGTCTAAAACCTGCTCGCAATTTGACTGACAGTGAATTAACCTCCTAAGGCTTGTTGCAGATGGGCCTGCTGAAAAAAAAAATACGTCTGGAAAGGCCACAGTGCCCGAGCTGGCGTTGATTGCGCAACTCTTAAGCCAATCTGAATCCATAGACAGATCGGCCGGAGAGGTGAACGAGTGAGAGGTGTGTTTGTTTACTGAGCTCTGCTGATGGCGCCTGTCCTCTTCTGCATTGATTGTGGCAGGTGCAGAAATCAGTGGAGTGGGTTAAGTGTTTGCTCTGAGGTGTCTGTCTCTCTTTCTCTCTCAAGCTGCAAAGACATGTAGCTGGAGGAGGCAGCAGCCAAGGCAGCCTAGAGTTCATTCTAACCTCCGTTCATTCCCTTCTACACACTGCAGCTGCCCGAAATATGTCATGTGTTTTTGTCAAATGTCATTGTTTTCCTTTGCATAATTCATATCACAATTTGTCTAATGACTTACTGATGTTTTGTTTTGTGACCTGAACAATTAGGGTGTGTCTGTAGGTGCTTTGTTGAATTGAGGCGTTCAGTATAATAAGTATAATAACAAACATCATCGTTGTTTTCATGTGTTGTGTAAATTTCATGAAGCATCTTGGTAGCATATCATTGCCATTGCAGCCAGCCTAATTCCAAGGCTGTCACAATATGTATCAAGATGAGCACTATACTAGAAACTGTGTAACCTTGTGTAGCTAATGTAAATGTCCTCTCTTTTTTTTCTCTGTAGGTAAGTGTTCTCCTGAGGGTGTGAGCTTGTTGTCCTGTATGTGAGGTAACAGTTGAGTTCAGCAGCAGCAGCAGTAGCGCCTCCTGCCGCCGCTGTGCTTTTCCTAGAGCGAAGTGTGGGCAGACTGATTAAGGTAACGCGCTGCTGAACACTTAATGCATGGCAGAGAAGAGTCCATGCCTTCAGGCCTTGCTGAGTCAGCAAGCTGTCTGCTATTACACATCATCCAAACTCACAAGGTCTGCACTGTGCTTAGGGCTACTCCAGACACACACACACACTCACACAATCCATTCTTGCTCATATCTTACAGTCTTAACTGACAAAGGGAAAGTGTGTTTACTGCTTCAGGGCCATCTTAATAGGCAACATTCACTAATTCATGAAGGAAAAGCTCCAACACTCTGCCAGAAACTGCCATATTTTACTTGTATTTCACGGAAATCTGCACTGGGCCGCATTGCTATAAATCAGTATTAAAACTTCATTTTTTTTCATCTACATAAATAATGTTAATGAATGACTGTAAGCATGGGAACTTTATACAAAGGGATTGTCTATTACACCAAGCTAAGCTTGTTGTGATTGGCTGTTTTTTTTGTTTTTACTGTGTTTTTTTTTTTCTACAACAAACCTCATTGATATAAATGTTGACTGAACAAAATCCAAATTTTGAGAAAAAAAGAAACATAAAAGAAACCTACTGTAATGCCACTATGTATGCAGTTATGTATGTATGTGTGTATGTGTGTATGTGTGTATGTGTACCTTCTTCTTCTTCTTTCGGCTACCCCCGTTTAGGGGTCCCCACAGTGGATCAACTGTCTCCATTTTTTCCGGTCCTCTGCATCTTCCTCCTTTAAACCAATCACCTGCACATCCTCTCTCACCACGTCCATAAACCTCCTCTTTGGTCTTCCTCTTCTCCTCTTTCCTGGCAGCTCCATCTTCAACATCCTGCTTCCAATATAATCCTCATCTCTCCTCTGCACATGTCCAAACCAACGCAACCTTGCTTCTCTAATTTTGTCTCCAAAACTTCAAACCTGAGGTGTCCCACTAATATACTCATTTGTAATCCTGTCCATCCTCGTCACACCCAACGAAAATCTCAGCATCTTTAACTCTGACACCTCCAGCTCCGCCTCCTGCCTTTTCGTCAGTGCCACCGTCTCCAACCCATACAACATAGCTGGTCTCCCAACTGTCCTGTAAACCTTCCCTTTCACTCTAGCTGTGTAAGCTGTGTATGTGTGTATGTATGTATGTATTTATTTATTTATCTATTTGTTATGCACACGCTATAATTCGGTTTCTGTGTTTAACTGCAATACTGGGGCTGATGTATATCTGCCAGCTTTGTGGCCAGGCTTTCATACCAGTACACAGAAGCCTTCCTGTAATTGATATTTCGCTACCTAAACCATGCAGGGGCTTTGCCCACCTCCTCCAAATTGATAAATAGAAGCTCATTAAAAAGCTGGAGGCCACAAAACCAGATGGCACTGATTGTGGATGCGGGAGGCGAATGATTGTCCCTAGCATCCCTGAAACGAGCACATCTCTGCCCCGCTGCTAGGGACTTTAATGGGAGCACTTTGGCAGAGGTAAAGGCTGAACCCAACCAAACTCAATTATCTCTATGCATTTAACTCTGAGAGCAGTCACCAGCGTTTCTGATTCAGGGCCATGTGTCTTTATATTGTCTTGTGAGTGCCAAGGAAAGTTTTTTTTTTTTTTGTATATGTAAAAGGTAAACCAAAGGAGACGTCCTATCTGATGCTGGTAACTGGTCTCAGACTAGCTTTGACAGTCAGATATTTGCTCATGGTAGCTTGGCAGAAGATCTGGCAGCGTTCAAACAGATAACATACCGGGCGAAGCCAAGATGCAGTCGCAATAGTGGGGTTTTCATCCCTGGCTAGCCTCTGCTTACAGAGGGATGGAGAAGTTGTGAACGCCAGCCGGCCTGTCTATTTATCCCTTAATTCAGTTTGTCAGTACATGGTTTGGTTAGGCTCCGAGAAGCACTAGTCCCTGATCTATCTCTGCTCCGACTCCATTGCCCCCTCCTGCTCTACAGAGCTGTGCTGTTGGGCGAAAGGGCTTCTGGAGGATTATTTTCCCTGCTGCCTGCAGGGAGGTCAGCCAATGAAAAAAATATGACCCTTCTCCCTCTCAGGTTTGTTTGAATTTATTGGTTTTAAAGTGAAAATACACAAAGCCAAACCTGTTTGCACAAGGCCAAGAAAAGTGTTTCTTCCTTCAAAATGGTGCCTCGCGGTGAGGGCTATACAATACGGAAACAAAGTAAATGTACGGTACTTTAAGGCTATGTTTACCCTGCAAGGCAAATCCGATTTGTTTCTTTTTTTTTTTTTTTGTATTTTTCCTATTTTTTCAGCCTTGTCACAAATCCAGATTGGTTGCCATCGTATCACATTTAAGTACCGAGAGTAGCAAACCAGGCGCATTCGTGAGCTCAACAATCTTCATGTGTAACATGCATTAATGGCTATAAGTAGCCAAAGGATTGCACTATAGTTCACAACAGTGATGAAGATTTTAGAAAACATGCCAGTAATTTAGGATGACCCTAAGGTCAACAGGCTCTACAATATTAACATTCAAACACTGTGACAAAGGTCCAGAGTCACTGTAAAACTAAAGATGCACAGTGAAAATCAGCTCTCCTTATTTAAGTTATAAATGTGTTAATCGCAGCACACGCTCTTGATGCACATTCTGATGTTGGCAATGGAAAAACAAAAAATAAGACACAGTCTGAGCTGAGTGGTCACATGTCCAGTGATCTAATATGAATCTGATTTGAAACCTAATGAATCAAAATTCATTGTTTGAAGGTCAGTCCATGTGCAAAAGTTCATGTTGCTTTCTGCCCATCAGAATGCAGAAAACCTGTCCTACAGATATCACATATACTGAATCGGGCTAGAGCTCCATATCTGAGCTAGACTTAAGATAAGCAATACATATCACAACCTTTGCTTTTTCTTTTATTTGAAAATAAAAGAGCAGCGTGGGACAGACACAAGCAAACCGGCAATGGGAAACTAAAAAAAAAAAAAAAAAAAAAAAAAAAAAAAAATGCTGGGAAGTGATTCTAGATATATTGTTAATATAATTATTTTTATTTATAAGGAACAATAACATACAATTGGTCTAAATCTGAACTTTTTATTGTATTTTAATGTTATTGTTTGGGAATGTCTGTCTATACCTCCAGTCTGCTGAGGAAAGCATGCATAGCTCACTGATATAATTTATCGCAGTAATGATGAAGCTGATATCACAAAGGTAGTGGCTCGGTGTGTGTAAAGTAAACTAGTTTAGATCTAGCTGCACTAGAATGATTTGATAGGAAGCTGGAATTAAGCAGTACTATGCTTAGAGTACTCAACCCTGAGATGATAGTTATGGCTGAGACGGTCTTTGGGATGATTTACACACCCTCTATTCCAATGCCCCATCTGTTGCCACAGTTTTTTGTTGCCTTATCTAAGAAGCCTTTATTTATGTATTTATTTATTTATTTATTTTCCCCCTGAGAAGCTCTTGTTTGTGCCACCGATTCTACGTGTGCCATATGTGACCAAATATGTGTCGGGCACAGTTTGGGGTTTGTACAGCAACAACACATGTTTAAAAGGACAGAGATGAACCAGCCTAAAATCACATCATTTAGCAAACATATGCCTAGAGGGCCTTTGTGCAGAAAATATTCTTGAGACCTCACAAAAGAAAATCTTTCTTAATATTAAGATTTTCCACTTATTCCACATATATAGAGGTTTAATTCCTGGTGAATGATTTGGTTCGTTAAAGCTGAGATTGACACGCTAGTATACTGTACGTTGCCATAGTAGCAAAGAGTCTGGATACAGTTTTATTTGGAAACCATTGAGGATGCTGCCTAGGAGCTAATTAGAGAGTTAAAACAATTGGCTGTTTTTTTCTTTTTTTTCCTGCAAGAAGAGAGAAAAAAAGACACTGGTTGATGACATAGGACCTCTCCTCGTCTAAGCAATTAGCATCTTCATTCCAATCCAATCCCACCGCCTCAGGCCTCTCCTTAGTACCGCAGTCACTCGGGCTTCAGCCTAACAAGCAATTATGCTTCTGAAGGGGCCTCATAGACAGGGTTTGCTTCAGAAACGGTATTGTGGAAGTCTTGTCCTTTCTCGGCTCTCGCTAGCACTTCCCTCGGCCATCTGTGGCTAATAGAAGTACTCTGTGAAGCTGCCTTGAGTGTTGCTTCTGTGAAAGGCCTCTTTCTCAAACACACATTAGAATGAGATTGTTGACTTTGTATAGCATGTGGAAGGCCCATTCACAGAGCTCCTGGCTACTGTATTTGGCAAAGAATGTAAAGAGGGACAGTGTGTGAATACAGCAATACAGTGTGTGAGGGATTTTGTGTGTACGTGTGTGAAAGCTATGTGTGTGGGGAGCATAGTAAATGCTCTGTGTTTGTTGCGTGGGAGGGCGGGTTCCTGTCCTTTCTCCCTTAATTGTGAGGGAGAACTTTGATCCCTGACTGCATCAGTCTGATAATTGTATTCATTTTTCTGCAAGGGTTTGTCTGTACTTGCATCTGAATTGGAAAGTGACAGAGGCAGCAAGGATGTAAGTGTTTTAGGTCGGGACGATATATTGTTTGCTTACTGATATCGCGATATCGGCTTTGATGTTGATATTACAGAGGGCTCCAACAATTTTCAGTCAGTAAACTGTGAGAGGTGAGCATTCTCGTTTAAAAATGTCAAATCTGGACCGCTGTGTGAATGAAATATCCATCTTAAGCCATTTTTCCTCACTTTATCATTTAGAATGTGTTTAGAAAGTGTTTTTTGTTTCTGTGCATTTAAATGAGCTTTGATTGCTTCATTCAAAAACAATAAAGGCAGTACATTTCATTTATGAGCTTTATAAAACGGGTTGTGAATGGTACATTATGAAATATTAAAAATCAAAAATGTCAATGCAATGGCATTTTACAGTAAACAACAGAGCTTGAAAGACATATTCATTTACTACTTCATAGGCCTTTTTAACCGCAAGCTGTTTTATTCACAATTCAAAGATCCCTTAGTTATTTTGTAATGTGTCAAAGGCAAAAGGGAGAAATGACAGCACAGATAACATAATACAATATGTGTGGTGTTGGTTTAAATAATTAAGGCCATCATTTAGTGTCATAGTTTTGTTAAAGTCAGTGGGGAAGTGACTGCACACCACTGCTTTGCGATATGATTGCATGAATGTCCATTAGAAGCAGTAGTGGAAGCAATTATTATTACAATATTGTTACAATATTATATATTATTATTGCTGCAGAGGCTACTCTTAAAGTGAGGTTGAAAATGTTCAGAATTACACACTGCTATATCTTATGTGTGCAGCCATGCCAAATTAATGGAATGAATCAAAGCAACATTGTTTTGGAAGCTTTGCACATGATGTTCATTTAAGCCCATTTCTGTTGTTTATTGTAAAAAAAAACATTCCAATAATCTCTAGATTACTCCATTACTAAGGATTAATATAATCCATATTGACAGTCCTAGTGCGCTACATACATGTGTTTTAATGGATGTGAGCGTAACTGTGTTTACTGTAGTATCTGCATGCTGAGAGTGGGTCAGTGTGAACTATTAGACATCCCCTTGGCACTAGATCAACTTTCACTCTCTGTTCTTTTCACTCTAACCATGCAGGCACTAAGTCAGGGATTTAGTTGGTGCTCAGAACTCATTCTATGTCATCTATTTTCCCATCTTGTCAGTTTGCAAGCATGATAGAGGCATCCCACACCATGCTGCTGATGGCAGCCTCATTTATCAATAAAATTAATAAAGTTTCATTGCTCGGTGCTCCAAGTATATCTCTCTCTCTCTCTCTCTCTCTCTCTCTCTCTCTCTCTCTCTCTCTCTCTCTCTCTCCTTCTCTCTCCTACTTACATTCAGACCCACTTCGTATTCTCTCTCTCTCTTCTGACTGTGTCTCTTTTTGTTTCTCTCTTTCTCTCGCCCCTCTTCCATATCAATCACAGACCATGTCTCCACACTGCCTGACCTTTGTGCAGTCTCTCTCACTTTTCTTTCGCTATGACTGCAGGCCCTGCTTGCCTAAGCAGCTCAGTTGCAAATGATGCCCCGAATCTCTTCCATTCGCGGTAAGAGATTCAATACATTAGAATGAGCGAGGGGGTTAAAAGCGAGAGATAGCGTTACTGATGCTATGCGCCTCATTCAAGGCTGAAGTGCCTTTGCATTAAAACTGAAAGGAATGCATAAAGCAGCATTAGATCTAAATCTGGCAGTTGCCAGCTTATCTCTTTGTGTGTCGGAACTATTCTGAGTACAGGAGAGAAGACGACTGCATGCAAGTGAGAGCGCGCGTGTGTGTGTGCACGCCGGCATGTGCCGGTGATGGAGGCAGATATTGTCATGAGAGCAATTGTGAGACAAATGAAGAAGTACTGAGGGGCTTCGTTGGGTCCCACGGAACTCAACGCCATGTCTGTTGCTTTGGAAAGTTAAACCTGAGGCATCATTAATAGATCCCATGATGATCTCTTTCTGTAAATTATTGTGTTAAGAACAAAACCCAGAGCAGTTAGTGCATCTGAGTCAAAAAGTAACACACTGTTGCCTCTCTGCTCAGCCGAATGGGACAAAAAAAATGTTTTGCTCCTCTTTGTTCTTGAAACCTCTCAAGATTCCCAAGTTCTACAAATTTTTTTTTATCCCACCAGCCTTGCAGAGGACAGAACATGAGCCCCACAAGCTCACCCCACAAGCTTGGGACTAATGGTCAACTGCTTGACCACTTTGATTCCGGGGATGAAAAATGAAAGCGTACAAGTTCATAAAACATGTCAGGGTGAATGGGCTAGGCGGGATCCCCACTGTATTGCTGTCATATTATTTAATTGGATGTGAGATAAAGATTAGAGAACTCTATCCGTAGTAGGATATAATTGATTTATAATGCATTAGCTTGATTCGTGGAAAGCACTCTGCCCTGTGCAGTGGTTCCCTGGGTGAATGTAGGCTTGAGTGTATTAGATGTATGCAAGGTGGGAAGACCATTAAGTGCCTTAGTGTAGGAGCAGCCCTCTGTTTTCATACTCCTTTACATGTGATCATCGGGAGGTACTGTTTCCCTTTTGCAAAGCCTTTTTCAAACGCTTTGTTTGCAGAAACATACTTGCCTATACTTAGCTATTTTGACTGTTATTTTTCCCCTTCTGTAAAAATGCATGCAATCCAGCCAGCAGTTACAAATCATCACTTTCTTTAGACATGTTAATGGACAACCGTGGTTGTTGATGAATGACATTAAAGTGAAAGTTCTTGTCATTGTGAGCACACACAGCAGTCCACAACGGAATTGGATCTCTGCATTTAATCCATGCACAAACACACATGTGCAGCGGGGGGCAGCTATGAAAGCGCCCAGGGAGCAGTGATGGGGATGGTACCTTGCTGAAGGGAACCTCAGGGCAACCTGGTAAGGGGTTTGAACCCACAATCTTCTGATTCTGTGGCCAACTCCCTAATCACTAGGCCACCGCTGCTAATTGAGCTCACTTACATGCCAGCCTCCCGTAGCTCTCTCTCACTCACTCATTTTCATAGCTGCTTGTCTTAATTGGGGTCAAGGGGGATGCTGGAGCTTGTCCCAGCTCTCACAGGGCAAAAGGCGGGGACTCCCTGGACACCAATCCATCCCCGGGCAGACACACTGCCCACACATCTTACAAACACACTCATACCTACAGCCAGTTCAGCATTTCAGACGTGCGACGGTGGGAGGAAACACACACAGACATGGGAAGAACATGCCAACTCCACACAGAAAGGACACACACTGCCCTGCCTGGGAATCGATCGCAGAACATTCACGTTGTGTGGTGACAGCGCAACCCACCGTGCCTCCTGTGGCTACCACTGCTGCAGAAAAAATGTTTTGTATCTAGGCTTCACAATATAACATGAATCTCGTGGTCAGCAGAAATTCAAAAGTCATTTTAACACAAGCAGTGAAAAAAGGAGTGTAAACCTACTTGTGGATGTCACTTGTGTATGTTTACACTGAGTGTATTACTAGTGTTGCAGCAATGTTATGGTTTAGAAGGGCTGTCGTCACCACATTCTAAATTATTTGGCAGCCGGTTAATGTAAAGACTAAGGGCAGATGCACCATGTAAAATTAACAATTAGCATCTTGTTTTTTGCAGAATCGCTTTTTGTTTGCCAAGATAAAGAAAAAGGATAATGTACCGGATTGGTTGGTGAAGGCACACAGGGGCACAAATTGTGTAACATAAACATCTGACCATGTTCTGTCTTTGAGGACATATTTATGTTGATTGTCCTGGTGCCAACTACAGTTAACTTTTCATCCTTTTTGATATTGTATGCACTTTTTAGGCCAGCAGCTTGTCTTTGCATTAATTGTGTTTGCATATAATGGCAGCATAATTGGCCTGACATCAATAGGCATGAGAAGTATGAGCAGGTGTGACTTGGCTAGATAACATTCTCTACTATGGTAGGCGTACTTCCTTGCTTCCTTTCTTTCTGAGGATCAGACCATGAGCTAAGCAGACAATCATGACAGAAGCATTAGTGCTGTGATGAACCTCCATTGTCCTGGAACAATAATGGTGCAGGCTCAGATCACAATCAGGACAAGGATAGTGAGAGATGGTGTGATGGTGTGATTTTCTGTGCAGTTTGAGCGTAAGAAAGGTCATGACATAATGTGTTTCTGATTTTGCAGGAATCATACCCATATATTCTGGGTAAGTACTGGAGAGGAGTGAACTGGTCCAGGTGTGTGGGCAGTGCCATTACCCTCAAAGAAACCCCTTTCTGATGTAAAATCTGTGCTGACTTAAAAAAAAAAAGTGTTCTTTTACTTGCATTTCTGTCAACAAGCAGACTTAGGCACACAGACATGAAGGTGGAGAGTTATAATGGATACTAGTCCCAGCCTGCCCTGTGTTAGCCATGCAGTAGGCAGCACATGGGCTACATAAATAAGTAAACAGATCATGCGCCCCATAATTAGCCTCTATGGGACTTCGCACCGTGTATAAATGACCGAGTGCTTGGAGGGGGCTGTGTGGTAAGGGAGAGAGAGCCAGAGGAGAAAAGCACCTAGCTGAAAACTTCAAGGTTTCCAAGGTGAAAGAACTGCAGATGCAGGTTACATTACTGCAGTGGTTTAGATGTGGAATGTGCTGTGGCTGTTACATGCTGCTATTTCTCTGTTACTTATAAAACAACATTTGCAGGAAATTGCAAGAGAAAAGCAGGGAAAATAATTGTCACCTTTCGGCTTCATGTCATACAAGACAGATGCTCTTTTGAATTTGCGAGCATAGACAGAGTAAGAGAGAGAGAGAAAGGAAGAGCAGGAAAGAGACACCTATTCATCAAGGTTGGATCAGAGAGAGACCGTTTTTATTTGTCTTTCTTTATGTTCTTTACCGAGTCTCAGTTTAGCGCACATACACCGTTTTAAACAATCGGATACATTTGCATGGCTTCTAAGTCATAACGTACCATCAATACGAAGAACAATTGGAAATATGTACATTTATTGGTCAGCCACAGCATTAAAACCACCGCGAGCTGAAGTGAATATCACTGATAATCTTGTTTCAGTGGCCCCTTCAAGGGCTGGGATATATTGGGCAGCAAGTGAACTGTCAGGTCTTGAGGTCGATGTGTTGGAAGCAAGAAAAATGGGTAAAAGTAAAGATCGGAGCAATGCTGACAAGTACTAGGTTGTGATGCTCAATTGGTACTAAGGGGGCCAAAGAAAATGCTCCCACACCATTACACCAGCAGCAGCAGCAGCAGCTCAACCCATTGCTACAAGGCAGAATGGATCCATTGCTTTCAAATTCTAACCCTACCATTTGAATTGACTCATCCGAGCAGGGGATTTTTTTTTGCAATTTTCTATTGTTCAGTCTGTGAGTTGTAGCCTCAGTTTTCTGTTCTTAGCTGACAGGAGTGAAACCTGGTGTGGTCTCCTGCTGCTGTAGCCCATCTTCATGGTTCGATGTGTTGTGTTAGAAATGTTCTTCTGCAAGCCTCAGTTGTAACAAGGGGTTATTTGAGTTGCATTTAACTTACTATCAGCTCAAACCAGTTGGGCCATTTTTTTCCTTGAGAAGTACCTCTCATAGGATGTTTTCCAATTTTCTGAGCATTCCCCGTAAGGCCTAGAGAACCCTAGAGGGCTTGTTTGATTATCAGTATTAGTAGATTTTCTGAAATGCTCAGTTAATCAATACCAGTTAATCTAATAACACCAATACATTCACATTTTGTGCTGGCTGATAAGATATTTGCATTAACAGCAGTTAAACAGGTGTGCTTAATTGTAATAATAATTTTAATATATATAGGAAGTGGGTGGGCGTGCATGCGCACACAATATACTAGTGATGCCATGCAGGTAAGTTCGGTCCTTGTTGTTTGATTTTTGTTTCCATAGCTCATTTACCTGGTTTAAAAAATGAAAAGCCAAGTTTGACTAGGCGGGATCCAGGGGCTTAGCTCCGTGACAGCAGAGTGTGACTAGGCCATGATCTGGGTGACTATACGTCACGGTTGGGAGACTTTTCCTACTGCCAGCTGGGGTACTGTATGTGTGTGTGTGTTTGTGTGTGTGTGTGTGTGTGTGTGTGTGTGTGTGTGTGTGTGTGTGTGTGTGTGTGTGTGTGTGTGTGTGTGTGTGTGTGTGTGTGTGCATGCGTGTGCGTTCATGTGTGTGTGTGTGTCTGTTTGCTGTTGATTTCTTGTTGTAAAGCATCCTTGAGTTTGTGAAAGCGCTATATAAACTAAGCTTAATATTATGTATTCATTCATAATGAATTTACTTTAATGAAATGATGATATTGTAACACGTGTCATTCAGAACTACTTGAGCTAATTGAACTTGCAGGGCACCATTCCATTTAGGGTGAACTTTTTTCATTTTTTATTTATTTGTATTTAGTGTTTAGTTATAAAAATGTTATTTTTTGTGCAGCATTCAGACAATTTAGCATTTAGATTTAGACAAGGGTATGCATTTATCAAGTTAATTAGATAACAATGATCTTGAACATGATTATTTATGTGTCTAGTGGTTGTAAATACCTTTTTTTCCATTAATGTTTGGTGGAACTACCTAACATTTTTAAGTATATCAATGAATTATTCTGTCTAATAATGTGTGCCACAGCAAAAGCTTTAAAACAATCAACACATTTAACAGGCACATGAATAAAGATGCTCGTTTCCTTAACTGTTCATTTTGAAAGCCTTGTTTGCCATTTCCCTTAGGAAGTGGGAAATACATTTTTTTCCTTCAGCAATTATCAGTTGTTTGATGCTTTGCTTCAAATACAAAAATGTTTGTTACGCTTGTTATACAAAAGTGGAGGTAGTGCAGATTATAACAACAGCTCTCCAGCTGTATAGCATGTTGCTTTAGCTTGAGTATCAGCAGGCACGGCATTGTCACCACACTGGCTGTTCAGAGAAGATTGTGCTTTCCCTGCGCTGACCTTGTACTTAAGCTTAACAATTCAGCAATCAGCCGCTTAGCGCTCCTATTGAGAGAGATGGCATTGGGAGAGGTCTGCCGCCCTGACCTTTTCCTGCATACACTCAAAAACAACATCCTCCCACACCACACTCCTCCTTCTCCATCCATCACCATTAGAACAGCTTAACGATGAAGCTGAGAAACCCGTGGTGCTGCCTCTGCAACTATTTCTGCATTATTTCAAGGCTTGACGAATTGTTGAGGTTTAGGATTGATGTTTTTAAAAAGCACAGATGAGAAACTTATTGGGTTGACCAGTGTGGGTGGAAAAATGTCCCTGGATGACAGTCTGCATGTAAGACTGATCTTTTGCATGACGCAATCTTTTATCAGATCTAGCAGCCAGATAGGTGCACTCTGGAGCTCTTTTGCTGTACAGTTTATGAAACACACTCTACCTTTTCCATCAATGGAAAGGTACCATCACTGGACTATTGCTATGAGTGTTAGTCCATTTTCAGAACAGCCATGCAACCAGAATGGTAGAGACACGTTGGGGCGTTTCAGTCACAGCAGCATTGCTGGAGGGTTCACACCATTTTGGGTTCACAGTGGTGAGATAACAGTGCCACTGTTGTCAGAAATTGGCAACAACGAAGCAAAACAAACCAGTGCAGTTTGTCAGTGGAAACAAATGAGCTATAATCTTTAACTGCACAAATACAGGGTGTACAGACCTAGCAGGAGTGTTAACCAGTGGCCAGTAATTGTACGCAGTGCCTAAAATCTCCAGCAATGTTTCCTGTGAAGGATACCTGCAACACGACCTACTGTACTACTACCATTTTGGTGTCACTGCTGTGCTGAGAATGATCTACTACTCAAAATTGCATCAGGTCAGCAGCGGTCCTGTGGTGGTCCCTTTCTACTGATAGGTGGGGAAGAGGGTGGCTGAAAAAATGGGCTACAGCCAGTAATTGTACCCCTACCAAGAGCCACCTCTGTGGTGGGAGTTTCTGAGAAAATGGTCCTTGAGTGGGGGACTGCAGTGGATGTAACTACTGCATTAGGTTCATTCAGGATACCGTTTAAGATTCGTTAAGATATCCGTTTTGTTTACATCCATCCCTCTATGCCACAACTAAGCGGAGGTGATTGAGACTGCAGCGTTAATTTGAAAGCATCACAAGCAGCACTTGTGGGCTGCTAACGACAGTAGGCCAGCACACGCGCCCACACAGGCAGCCACCAGTGAGAGTTACACTGCAGGAAAGCTATACAAAAACAAGTCATCAGAGGTGGAATCGTCAACCAGCGGGATCTGGAATTAGCATTTTCATGAGACTGTCCATGACCATGAAGCAGCTTATACTCCGGCAGGGAATACTTTAGAAGACTCTGGTTACTTCTTAAATAACAGCTTTGAACCTTCATCATCAGTTGGATTTAAAGGAAAATGTTGAAATCTGCCCTACAATGGACCATTGATTTGTCCAGGGTGTTTCTTTGACCTCTTGCCCATTGAGAGCTGGCTCCAGCACTCCCATGGTTGGCAGATGATAGATTAATGAATGGGTTTTAAAAAAAACTACAGGTTTTTGAGTTAAAATGGAACTTTAAGGACTTCTTTAATGTTCCTTCAGGCTAAGGTTCAGTATTTGTGAACAGTTTTTTAAAAGAAATGGGATTACTTTTGTTTTAGCCATTTTGTGTCATTACCATGTTTAACGTATGCTTTAATAGTTAAATTTGGTTAGCTGTAGTTACACGAGCAATTGTAAAATTTACAGAAAAAGACAAACTGTTTGAAAACATATACTGTCATATATACTGAAATTGTCAGAAATTTTATGCAATTATAGAAATATTTGCCTAGTCCACCACCTATTTTACAGACTATACTTTAGTATCTGCTAAAATATCAACATAATTAAGTCCCATTCTCATGTTTTTGGAGCTGCTGCAAGCTGATGAGTGTTTGTAGGAGACTGAAGATAACCTGGTGATAAAACAGAGACATGTGGAAGGAGCTTTTGTGACTCAGGAAGTACAAACTGCACAGTGTTCTTTTGATTATGTGACACACAGCGTTGTTACTATCTCCCCAAGCCTCAGATGAGGGAAATAAGCTGTCATGCATATTATGACATGCTTTAGTCCATTGATAATGCTTAAATCCTACTTTCCTTAAGCTTATAGATGTACAGATCCTGGCCCAGATTTCCTTGGATTCTTCCAGCACGTTTGAGGCAATTGAATTATTTATAGGAGTTAAAATGTCATGTGTGTTTGCGTATGTGTGTCTGTTTGTGTTTGTGCACTACCTGGGCTGTAGGCCTTGAGAGCTAATTGTCCAAGGGAATGTTTAGCTATGCTGCAGGGTTTTGACCGGCTCTGCAGAAGAGGATGTTTGTTTTCACTCGCAGAGTGTTCGAAGACATGGGTTTTACAATTTCCTCTCATCTCGTACCTCCTTAAATGATTATCTGGCATGCCACTATATATGCTGACTCAAGATGCACTCCTTCATAAGGAACCCACATGCGCAACATTATTACCTGGCATATGCTTATCGACTGTCATGACTCTGCAGGTGGGTGGCGGCGGATCAGTGATTTATTTATCCCGTCCACATACCATCCAGACAGCGGCGAGGCTGAGATCTGCTTGTTTGAAGCAGGGTTGCCATGGCACAGATGTGTCTGTGAGAGATGGGGGTTGGAGGAATAGAGAGAGAGAGAGAGAGAGAGAGAGAGAGAGAGAGAGAGAGAACAGGGTTAGGCGAAGGCTGGAGTCAGCTCTATGCTAATGGATGCCCATGGCCATGTGGGCAGCTGTGAAGTGGCCAGGCCTGCCACTCATCATGGCCACCGGGGCAGAGAACAAAAGGAGCCATGGCCTGAGCGAATGATAGAGAGAGAAAGAGAGAGTGAGAGTGAGATAACGACAGAGACATGGGCACAGAGACTGACAGAAATAGAGAGCGAGTTAACAGAGAGAGACAGATGGACAGAGAAAGAGAGACAAAGGGACAGACAGGGAGCAGCTGATAATTCAGCAGCATGTTCCATTTTAATTCCCAAATCTGTCACAGTATTTTCAGCTCCTCTGCTTTTTTCTTTCATCAGCTCTATCGACAGTAAAAGAGGCTCACTGTAAATAAATCAATAGGTTTAGGTCGCTGCTATGCTTTGACCCACCACTTCATATTCTCCTGCAGTCTTGACAGCCTAGTGCTCCACCTTGACCATGAATTCTCATTCTCCTCAGATATTCGCAATGCACTTATTTGGAACGGTGATATTCAGGGTCACGTAGCAGCAATAAGCCAACAAAGTAAATCCATCTCTGATGATGTCAGTCATAAGTCTTATCGCACTGATGCACAGTTTACTCAGAAACAACGTGCTTTGGAATGTGCAGTGATTTTCACATGATACAAGCGGTCAGTCTGACAGATTAAAGTTCACTATAGGAAGCACTGGAGGAGATTTAGCTTATATTGTCTTCTTGCACCATAAAAGAAGAAATAGCTTAGCGCCTAAGGTCTCATAGAAAAGTCTGTTTATTCAGTAGCCATCTAGACAATGCCCTCGGGAATTTATTTCAAGTCATACAAGACCAGGCTTCTTTCTGCTGGGATGGGGAGAGACCTATAAATCCGAAACCGAAGCTCCATTAAAGTTTCAAAACCGTATTTGGAATCACTGCTTCAAATTAGAGCTCAGATTTTGGCCCAGGCTCAACAAAATATTGTTCAAGACAGTGCTTTCAAAAAATATTGCAAACTTTTTTGTCTGAATATTTTTTTCCCATAAAGTGCCGTGCTGGTAGCCTACAGCAATACGGTAAGACTCTAACTATTCGGTAAGAAAATAATATATCTTCTTCAAAATCATGTTAGATTTAGCAAGCAAAGTATTTTGGCGTAAAATAAACGTCAGTCGTCACCTTCCTGAATCGAGTTGTTTCTCATGAGCATCACTTTCTCCTCACTTTCTCATAATCAAGAACCTCCAGCATTTAGAAGGCAATTAAAATATTAATTAAATATTAAAATATTTTAAAAAATAAATAAAATAAGGAGAAACATGAAATAGGAACAGGGTGAACTGCATAACTGCTTAAAGCATTTTGGATCAAATAATGGACAGTCTGATTATTCAGTTGGTTTCATTAGATCATGAATTCAGTTATATCAATCTGATGTAGTAATAAAAAGTTGATTGTGTTTGTGAGCTACCAAATCCCTTGCTATCTTTGTTTCTGTTTCTGAGCCTGGTGGTAACGTTTCTGTGTCATTGCTTTCAGTGTACCTCGCTTTGCCTGCCTTATCTATTTCTGAGTTTTGGCTTTCCCTTGGTGCTCTGTTTGCTTGGTTTGTTTATCTCTGGACTGTCTTGCTGTTGCATTGAGTAAAGTATTTTTGCACATGCATCTACTCTCTCCCGGCTCATACATTACACCCTTCTTGTTCCTCATCTCAGGCTGACAAAAAATCAACAAGATCATTGATGAGCAAAGACAGAAAGCCATCTTAAAGCTCAAACATTTGCTTTTGGCTGCTTTGTTGCTCTTCCTTGTGGCTGATAATGGAAAAAAAAACCACACACACACACACACACACACACACACACACAAGGTCTATTTAACACCTTAACATCAATGTGTGGGAACGTGCATTGAAATTAAGATTTTTTGTGTTTAATCTGGGCACTGTGTATAAAAATAAATAATGCAATATTTTCTTGTTACTATCAGTCGTATCTCCAACCTCCGCCTCACCTCAAGCACATACATGGTAAATATGAACATACAAGCTTTTTCATCACTTACTTTACAAAACATCTTTCATGTATCAGGTAAACAGTTTAGTATTTTGACTGAATTCATCCTAATGGATACCACTGCACAGGGCATGTGTGAGCGAGTCCTACAACTAAATGTATATAATACACACACGCCCACACACACACACACACACACACACACACACACACACACACACACACACACACACACACAAGGAACAATGTTTTAGAGAGGTCTTTGCAATTGGACTTTTTTTTGGCAATCTTCTTCTTTTGGCTGCTCCAGTTTAGGGGTCTGTTTCCATTTCTTCCTGTCCTCTGCATCTTTGCTTTGTAAATATTATTTAATACACACATAAAAACACGGCATCTCTGCTCTTTACTAGCATTGCCTTTAAGACATAGTTATCTGACTGGTTTCTAATCATTATGGATAGTTCAGAAACTATGGATAGTTTCTCATGCATCTTACAATAGAGTACCCTGCTGTGTATATAAGACCTGATGAAGATGTTACAGTAAATGCTGTTGTATCCGGCCTGGTTAAGGTGCATGTCCAGCCTTCACCCTTTTCTTTGGTGAGTTAGACTAAAGCCACAGCTCTTTTTGACATTGCAAAGCCCAGCCGTAGACGCACAGAGACCTTTACTCCACGCTCTCCACTGATCTGTCAGAATCACTCCATGCAGACCGGCCTCTGGTGAGTTCCACTGTCGAAGCAAATCCGCACCTTCGCCTAGCACAGCGCAAATGGGAATATAAAAGCCCGCCGCTCAACAGACCCATTACCAAGAAAAAACTTCAACGGAGTTCAAACTCCAGCATGCCACTGGGACTTGATTACAACTGGAACCCTCGCTTCAACTCTAGCGAGCAAGCCATGTGTGAAAAATAGAGTCGGTTCAGGGACTGATCGAGCCTGAGTACAAGTGGAAGTGCCTGGACTCCCCTTTATGAACTGGCCATTGATCAGCTGAAGTATATGTAATTACAATATGAGTCGAAATGCAAGCACTGCACATTAAGAGAGATTGTTTCCTCGTGAGGCCCGAGCGGTCAATAGCCATCTCCAAATGAAGAGGTATTTTATTGACCTTGATGAACGAATCGCGCAGCCAACCCTGCTGCCATTATTTCCTCTAGCGTCAAACCCTGACATTTCTCTCCCTCCCTCTCCAGCTGCCGATGTGTTCAGGCCGTGTTAGGCCTGTCTCTGCTGTGGACACTTGTGTAATGTGCCGAGCTGTTCCCACTGGCCTGGTCAGACCCTGCAGCACAATGCTTCGCTTATGCACAAACAGGCATTGAGGGGACAGCAGGCCTGTTTGAAATGCTGTCAAAACGCAGTTAGCAGCTCGCCTAAATCTCCTTTCTGTCAGCTGAGGTCAGGAATGCTATAGTCTACTGGCTTTGTGGTCATCTCGCTGAGATCTGTCACAGCAGAAGAGGAGATAGAGAGGAAAATTATTGTCCTCAAGGGAAAGATCTTGCGCGTGCACCTGTGAGTAGGCTCACACTTCAATGGTCCTTAATGAAGCTTTGTTGCAGAGAAGTGTTTCATGGCTAATAGCTCAATTATCCCACAAAACACAGGTGCGGTTTACATGCCGAATAAAGGTTATTTATATCCTGCCCCTTACTTTCTCCTCACGGGTAAAAAGTGGAGACATATTTTTTTACAGGCCAAGCAAGGAGAGACATGTGGTTCTACTTGTCTGACCATATGATAAAGACAGTGATTTAGATCCCTGAAGAGATTAATCATATTTTTTTGCAGCTAAATAAAGACCACTTCCAGAGTCCTGCTATGATTTATTCACGCCCCTCTTAGATCAGACTAAGAAAGAATCTCCCCTGTATCCCATTGTAAAATAGCTAGATTATTCTATCGGCGTTATGTAAATCAGCCAGTGATAAGTGCTTGAATTTGTATTCAAAGTCAATCTGGGGCTGGTTATTCAGTGAGCCATCAAGCGAGCATCCTCTCTCTCAGCACTGACAGAATGAGCAGCTCATTTTCTCTCTCTTTTTTTTTTTAAGTCTTTACTCAAGCCAATAACTGGAGTGAAAAGGCCGAAAGCGAGGCCGATCTAAAATGAAAGGATCTTGTTTGGAGTGGCTCCTCTCCAGGAGATTTTCTCTAGGAGCTGCTCATTAGAGGTGTCCTCACCTCTGTCCTGCCTGGCTAGAGCTGCTCCCGCCTGGGTAATGACTACACTTGTGATCGGCGGTGCTGGAGCTGGACCTCTGGCCCAGAATAAGCACCTCGGCTCTCCAACTGCCTCCCATTCCCGGAGGAAGGGGCTGGATTAAGGTGGTCTTAACACACACTGGATTTAATGAACGATCCGTGCACAACAATAACCTTTGAGTCGACACAAACAAATCACTCAATGGCCCGCTAATGGGGGAGAGTTCTCTGTCTCCTCGGCAATCTGGTTGCGTGAGTGGTATGCAAACAGGAGGCCGGAGGTCCACCGAGAGAAGCGGAGATTAATGCCCAGTCTGTCTCTGTAGTCTCCCATCTTTAGACCAAACCCTCTCTGTGAACACTTGTCCCAGCCATCTGTGGACGGACAACTCAGAGGTTTCTTTGCTAAACAGGATCAACATGCCAGTTTCCTAGCAATTGTAATTTGGTTAAGGTTATAACAATTTAATGATCCAATTCCTTCTTTTTAGAGAAGTGCCACAATCTAGGGGGAAATGAATCAGTATTTTTACACCTAGATGTAGGCAACATGAGTGCATGGTGGTGTCTTCTGGCATCGACAGACACAGAGAACATCCATGTGATTCCGGGGCATTGCCACGCTCTCCAGATAAGCATCAATAAAAGATGTCTTTTCCAGGATAAACAAAGGGTACAGCTGCTGAGTACAAATTTGTTTTCCAAAATTGCTGATTTTTTCATTGCCACATCTTACTTCATCACCTACTTTAAACTTATTTATGTAGATGACGGGATGAAACTCTGAATGAACATTGTCTCGATTTAAAAAAGGTGACGTGGTAAAGGTTTCCATTCAGGCTTATGTTAGTCTGTAGATGATCTTATGAGCAGAATTTTATTTATTTATTTATTTATTTATTTATGTATTTATTCATTCATTACTATTGCATAGGTTTAGATGCGCCCCTGGAAAAGTAAGGTAGAGTAAGGCACAGGTTGACACATTTTGACTTCTTAAAAATATGCTCTGCTACAAATTAAAACTTCAGCAAATACTGTGGCTACTGTGGCTGTGCCACTGCAAGTAGCTTTAGTGCACGTCTTACTGCTCAACCCATAGATAGGGCTAAATATAACGCAGGTAGAGATTAGTCGTATGTCACTGAAAATTCTAGTAATTGATGCAGTTCTATAAACCAAAATGAGCTTTTCCACGTAAAACCCACAGATATGATAATCAAATGTGGATTATTATTTGGGAAAAGAGATTTTGTCAGACATGGAAAATGTATTAAAGCCAATAGCAAAAGAAATACCAGCAGAAGAATATTTTGCATTTAATTGACACCTAGCATGTTTCTTTAAAAATGGACTGTTTGAAAATAGAACATCGATCTTTTATACTCTTATTTTGGGAGTCTAACTTCTAATACTTTGTTACAACTTACCTCAGAGCCTAGAGCACATAATTTGGTCTGGTTGCCTCAACTGTCTATTCAAAAGGTTAAAAATTGTGCTATATTAAAGAATCCAGGAAAGTAGCTGCAAGAATACAGCTGTGAATTCAGTGATTTATACTCAAAACCCAGGAATTGAAAAAACGCTTTTTTTCTGAAAAAGGCTTCAAGGGAAATCTTTTGAAACATCTGTACAATTGGTCAACATCTGCAAATGATGTTACTATAGGAATATCCATCCATTTTCTGCCGCTTGTCCCAAACGGGGTCGCGGGGGAGTGCTGGTGTCCAACCCGGCGCACACAGGGCGAGGACGGGGGACGCACCCTGGATAGGTCACCAGCCCATCGCAGGGACCATAGGAATATAACAACACAAATTAAAGCTAATTCAAACGGAACCTGTTAAAGTACATGAAATACCCAGGTTACATTCTGGCCTGTGTTCATTTGTGCCCAGCGCTACCCTAGGGTACACATTCAGAAGGGTATGCTGTGAACTTGTGGGCCAAATGGTGTGTTTCTTTCTTGTTGTTAGAAGCAGGCCGGCTATTTGTCATGGCGAATTGGATAAACAAGCTAAATCCTACTGAGTTAATTTTGCTAAACCCTAATGTAGTTTAAATAACACTGTTAAGAAACAGCATCTATCATTTAATTCAGTTGCCTTTCTATTTATAGATTGTATGTTTTTTGCCAGATTCTGGAACTGTTCTTTATTATACGATTTTTTATTATATTATACAAACAGCCTTTCAGGCGGTCGAGTTATAAATACATGCAAAATGATTATGTTTAGCCTCAGTCAAGCTCTGCTCAAAGAATAGGCTTGTGTGATCTTTGCAGGTAAAGTAGGGCTTTACATGTTCAGACCATTTGCTGTTGAACCCCAATTGTGCTGGTTTTTCCGTTCCTGCAAGATGTCTATTGACTGCATTTTGTCAAGAAAGGGGAAATAAGCTGTCCTGTGTTGCAGTAACCGTATCAAAATAGTTTGTTTCAGATGAGCCGTAATTCATGGTTTCTCAGCAAACCATGTCTGGTAGCTGTCTAATGCAATGTTAAAGTATTGGATGGGGTGTCGTGCAGTTTGCATGGGGCCATTGCTAAAGTATATGTTTTTTTTCCAGTTTTTTGTAAAGGAAAAAAAAAAAAGTATATTCTGTTGATTTATCCAGTGGGCAAAATGCAGAAGTCATAACATTTCATTTCCCTCCCTGAACATGACAAGCATTAGCTGTTCAATAGAACATATGAAATAGATTCTGCGTATGGCCTTGTTGAGTTATGCTGGGTGTTATCGCTGCTAGCTGTTGCCAGCAGTGTAATAAGCAGAAAGTAGCATTAATGCTTAAAAAAAAAAAAAGTAACAAGATGAATGAATATTACTTCATGGTTGTAATGTGCTATGATAAGGTAAGGTAAAGTTCACAGCCCGAGAGCTTGGAAAATGCCTTTCTTTCCTACGGTGGCAGGAAAGCTGTATTAAAAGATTCCGAAAAGTTATACCGTATAAGCAGCAGCGTGTCACTAATATGAGACTCCTTGGTGCACTTTTTACAGTGAGGCCAGGGGGTTCACAGGCTATTTGCATGGCTTTTGGTCATTAGCTCTTGACCCATGGTCTCATGTGTAAGGCCAGCTGTTGTACAAAAAAGGAGCGTCACCTTTTTTCAGCAGTTCATGTCCTCCTGAGATTGATTCTGGTCCTGCCAACGAAGCGTTTGTTTCCAATTATGGTTCCATTTTAGCATTTAATTACGGTAACATTTTACCATTAAAAAGCAATGAGGGAGAAGATAAGCCAATGGAGATATGTCCGCGGTGTGGGTCACCGGTTCACCATTTAAAAACCTAATTGTGTTTCAGATGGAGAAGATTTTAAACCACGTTTTAAGTCTAATCAAATCAGGGCATTAGATTCACCAGAAAGACATCTGCCCCGACAGCTTTTTTTTTTTTTTTGCTTTTTTTTTTTTTTTCTTTTTTTCTGTAAAGGTCTTTGCACAGCATGCCTCTAATCAAAAATGAAATTTCCTTCCAACAGTCTGTTATCTCTCAAATGTTGTGCATCAACAGTTTGCTCCACGCTCCAAATTAAATTGTTTCTTTTTTTATATACTGGTGATATCAGTAATCTTTATACTAAATTGACAGGGAAAATAGAGACAGAATGAATGATTTAATTCAGGCCTCTACACTGGCTTGTGTATCAGTGGGGGGAAAGCCAGAATCATCCCTTTTATCCTGCAACTTAATGCACGCTGTGTTTTTGCTTTTTTACTGACTGCTCACCCTTTGGATTTGCGTCACGAAAATCGTGGACCCAAGAGTGTTTCAGTTGGGTTTCTCATTCTCTCGGTGCTTTCTCACCCATCTCTCATGTGTACGAGTATCGCTTCATTCAGGGCTTTCATATCTGTAATTAGATGATTAACAAGTATTTCACGAATCATACGACTTGGAGAGCTTTTTGGTCATCTGGCCTCATACTAAAATATTCATTTTTTCTAGGTAAATGCAGAGAAACTTTTTTCATGATCATTTGCTTAATTCATTGTTTCAGCAGCATTTTGAGCAAGAGCCTCAATTCCTGACTGAGCCTTGGCAAGGCAAAGCCATGCTGTTTTACTCTCTGCAATGATTAATCTGAAAGCAGAGGAATCTCAACAAGAACGATAGGCCCCTCTATTTCTCCCTTCACTGCCACTCAATGGAATCTCAGGAACAGATTTCATATCAATGCATGCAAATAGATTAATCTGGCTTCATTGGAGCAGACAGAGGAGGAAAGAAAGGAGCGATTTTTGTAAAGCGTGTTGGCATATCTTACTATCAAAGTAACCCGTGGAAACATTGATTGAACATCCAAGGATAAAAAGATTTAGTACATTGGCCCGGCTCTGATGAATGGGAGCAGGCATTTTTTATGTGTCCTTCACAGAGGAGCTCACGGGGCAGGAACGCACTGCGGCGTGTTTTCTGTTCAGTACAGGCAGAAAGTTCCTTTGGTTAAATATACAGAGAAAGATTCATAGATGTAAAATAACTCCCAAGGCAATATTTGGTCCGTTTAACCGATGCAGCTATAAAATATGACCACTGCGCTCTCGTAGTTGATGAGAATGCCCTCATGTGATTTCAGTATACCTTATACAGCAAACTTTGCACGTTGTAGATCTCCGTGTTGCAGTGCAGAAGACAGGTAGTTTAAAGAAAAAAAAGGGCCAAATATAGTTGATTATCCAAGTTGTGTTTCATGGCCAAAGTCTCCTAATGTTGTTCTGTGCTTATTCTATGAGCTCCAGTGAATCTAACTCATAAAAGCTTACCCGACCTTTTAGCAATGTGATTTCTGACCTTGTATGACTTACTGTTATCTGTAAAATTGGAACGATGGATGTCGGATTGCTAAAATACTGCAGTAACAGCCTTTTTAGGTTGTGCCCGTTTTTATAGTTCACAGTAAACATACACTAAGTCATACTGTGCAACATTACAGTGCTGCTGGGAAAACAAATGTCCAAGGAAAGGACCATTAGAGGAAAAGGTACTTTTAAGAGAACGTTTTTGCTTTTTTTCTTTCAGTTTGAGATAATGAAAAATGGCTTTTGACTTGACATAAAGCACCATGACAAATGTAACTTCAATGCATGATGCAGGTACACGTGGAACGGAACTTTACTGATATTAGACGATCAACTGAAACTAAGGAAACCAAAAAATCTGTAAAAAACTCGAGGGCAGACAAGGACAAGGCAGGATAGGGATAGCAGAGAGCAGCTGAAGACTAAGTGAAACACAAGGGTTTGTGAAAAAAAAAAAAAAAAGATAATGGAAACACCTGAGCAGGGGAGGAAACAATAAGAGGACACGGATGAACCTACCAAAAATGAGGCAGGATAGAACAGAAACACGCAGCACATGAGACTACGGGGGTTTCTCAGTCTTGCCAGATAGCTTAAACCCAAACTCAAATGTGACAAATGTGAGAACATGTGACAACACTTTGAAGCAAGTGTGGGATGATAAAGGCGTGTAGTTTGCAGAGTGCCTATTGGTTGAGTATAGGCTTCCGTAACTCGTTAGCTACATAAGCTTTGTAGCTCCAGTTCAATACTAAACAAACTTTGAACAGCAACTTTTTTTGGGCTGGCTGACTGCATGAAACTGTATAAATTTGATTTACTGCCAAATCATCCCTTTAGATGGTCAGTAAGAGTGAGACTGACAGCTTCACCTCATGCTGTCTCTAATAAGTGAACTTCTGCTTGTGCAGACTGTGTTCACCTCATTAACAACCTTTGCTATGATGCACTTCAAAGACCAGCAAAGCCCAGTATGCTTCTGATGAGGACTTTACTAATGGGATGTAGAAAATGCTGCAGCAGCTCAATTCTACTACTGTTACTGATTCCATTTGCCATCCCAATGCATGCAGATTCACTCTGTGTGCTCTCCAGCACCCTCATAACCGCACCAGCGTGGAGGGTCTGAATCTTTCCTGACACATACAGAAGACAATGAGGAGATTGTTTCTCCTCTGTGTTAAATGGGTGAGAGGCTTCAGGGGTTGGGAAGCCAAACCCTAAGCACAGTGCCTGACTGCCAGTTGGCTGAAAGCCATGAAATACCTGGAGGGGGGAAAGCGGTCGTGAATCCATTAGCTTCAGGTCTGAGCCAGAATGAGCAACGGCTTATTAGGGAGGACCAGTGAAAAGCAGCATCACTCAGGGGGCTTAGCTGCTTCATAGTCGCATGTGTGAAAGTTGTTTACGTCTGTTCGGAATAAAGATCACACCTGTTTGGTGGGTGGGCACTTCGAAAGTGGACTGATTTATTACAAGCTCACCCACCTGATTTCCGTTTCAAGTGCGAATCAGTGCGCTCATTGAGCAAAGGGAAAATGGCAATGTATAGGCAGGAGGGCCGCACTGAGGGCTCTCTGCACGTAATGAAATAAATGCTGAAATAAACGCTGGCTTCTGATTACCACGGCACAGTGGAAAAGACATTTAGAGAAATTATCCAGCAGACTACATGCGTGCTGCCAAACTGCTGTTTACAATGACACTTAGGCTTGTTAGTGAAGTTTCATCTAGAGGCCTGTTTTCTCTTCTGCCTTTGATTTGTGCTTTTTATAATGTGTTTTAAGGACGTGAGAATATTACCAAGTCCTAACATGAAATGTAAGTGATTTGAAATGATTTAAGTCATTATTTAATACATTTGACATCAAGTGTTGGTAATTACACAATTTCTGAATGCTCAGTGATAAATTTAACTGTTTACCAGAAGAATAAAATAAGAATAGAAAATAGGAATAGTAGAGGAAGTGTAGCCTTTATGCTGTTATGTCCAAAAAAATCTGCGTTTTTAATTCATCAAATTGAAATGGACATGGTTACCGTTGACACTGAAAATAGCTGACCAGTTGTCACGCTGATTTAGACATGTCCAACTGGGTACCTTCTGGGCAACACGTCTGCAGATATTAAAGTTTTCCTCTCATCTAATGATCTCAGTTCAGTTTATTAAGGATTTGCTTTTTAGCTGATGAGCTGAAAGAAGTGTGTTAAATGAGGCAGAGCCTCCTGTTGTGGCTCAATAGGACTTGAGTCTGATATGTGCTGTTATGAGAGAATGACAAGACTTCTTCCTTGCATCTAGAAATTAAAAAATGCACATTGTACCTTGCAGCAATCAATCAGAGAGTTAGCCAATGCTGGTAATACGTAGTTAAGGAACAGCAATGCTCCATCACTCTCAGCCCTGTTATTTTTAGCTTCCACTGATACATTATTTTCAGGACTGTATAGATTTTGTTTTACATGGTGTCCACTCGTGGGCTTGAGAGGTGAATTGTCTCCCAATTACTAATGACCGTTTGTATTTTTAGAATTCTATCATCTCAACGTCTTGACTGTAAATTGATTCTACTTGCATTGCCTGTGTTCTGGGGCCATGCTGCTGAAAATGTGAAAATGGCTGGTGGTGTGATGTCCTCATCTCTGTGGGTTATTTTTAGTTCTGTTGACTGATGCTGGTATCCCACCGGGCCACCGGGCCTTCCATATCTCTGCAGCGGTTGTCAAACAGGCCTGAGTGAAGGCCAGCTATGGAGAAGACCCTGGTCAGGGGGACAGTTCACCCACCACTGCCACCCAATTATCAAATGGCAGTGGGCCTGCTGCAGGAGCTGAGCATTAGAGGAAGGGTGCAACCTGTTGAGGCAAGCTGTCAATTATCTCCAGGAGCCTGCTCAACCCAGCAGCATGTGCCTCTCCCTCCCTGGGCTTACTCCAAACACTGAGCGCTCCCCTGCACACACACACTCCCCCTCTCTCTCACAGCCCCCCACCCCCCAAACACACACCCACACACACACACACCCACACAGAGCGCTGGGATTCATTACCCAGCCCTCACGTCTCTTGGTCTGCTAATGAGGTTTCAGCACAACCAAAACTGAAAGATCACAAGCACATACCTGTAGGTCTCTCTCTCTCTCTCTCTCTCTCTCTCTCTCTCTCTCTCTCACTCTCCTCTCTCTCTCTCTCTCTCTCTCTCTCTCTCTCTCTCTCTCTCACTCTCTCTTTTCTCTCTCTCTCTCTCTCTCTCCCTCTCTCTCTCTCTCTCTCTCTCTCTCTCTCTCTCTCTCTCATATTCTGCAGCTTTCGCTTTCCCTTACTCTTTCTCTGTCTGTTTCCCTCTCTTGCCTTCCTTTTCCTTTTTTCCTCTTTCACTCTTTCTATCAGTTTTTCTGTACTTTGCGCCGTCCATCTGGTACAGTGAGGGCAGCATGTGATCCTGTCTGTCTCCTCAGTGTGTGACTACTTGCCCGGAGGGAGGGACCTCTGCTGGGACTCTCTCTCTCTCTCTCTCTCTCTCTCTCTCTCTCCTCTCTCTCTCTCTCTCTCTCTCTCTCTCTCTCTCTCTCTCTCTCTCTCTCTCTCTCTGAGAAATGCTTCTCTTTGTGCCACACTGCTTGCTGATAATTATGTTTTTTGGGAGGGGGCTGTAAAAGCCCATGTCTGCTTCTCTTTTTTTTTCTCCTTTCTCTAAAGTGCTGGACTCGGCCTACTGGTGGACGCATTTTGCTGATTACGGATGCAACGCCTTGTCTGTGTTTTGTCATGCCTAATTAATTACTTACTGAATTACACACTTGCATTTTCAGGCCATGTCCAAAACACTATTAGTGCGTGGGTGATTTTTTATTTTTTTTTGGAATTTTTTTTTCACCCCGTTTTTCTTTATGCTCTGCTGCTCTGAGGAAGCTGCCTCCAGGAAACATTGGCTCCATTAAAACCAATGTAATGTTAGTGGCTTTTGGTCCTTACCTTAAAAAAAATAAATAAATAAATAAAACACAAAAAAATAAACAAAAAAAAGGGGCAGTGGTGGCCTAGTGGTTAGGACGTTGGCCCTATGATTGGAGGATCGGGGGTTCAAACCCCTTCCCAATAGGTTGCCCTGAGGTACCCTTGAGCAAGGTGCCGTCCCCGTCCCGCTCCTCCCTGCGATGGGCTGGCGACCTGTCCAGGGTGCGTCCCCCGTCCTCGCCCTGTGTGCGCTGGGTTGGACACCAGCACTCCCCCGCGACCCCGTTTGGGACAAGCGGCAGATAATGGATGGATGGATAAATAAAACACCTTTCACAAAATTTGCAGCTGACACACTCTTCCAGGCTGTTAATGAGTTTTGAGCAGTTGCTTCCTATATATTATACATCATCATACAAACGCCATTGCAGAGCGTTTGCATTTACTTTTTGCATTTGCCTCAATAGCTTGCAAGTCTTCCAGCTCTAGCTGCAGTGGTGGCCTAGTGGTTAGGGAGTTGGCCACAGGATTGCAAGATTGTGGGTTTAAACCCCTTACCGGTAGGTTGCCCTGAGGTACCCTTGAGCAACGTACTGTGTCCATCACTGCTCCCCAGGCAGCTTTCATAGCTGCTCCCTACTGCATGGTGTTTGTGTGCATGGGTTAAAAGCACAGATCCAATTTTGGTGTGGTTCACTGTGTGCTGTGCTGTGACCTCGCAATGACAAGAATAGTCACTTTCATATAGAAATGGTTTATTGGGTTTCTAGGTATTTAGGTATTAGGTATCTAGGTACTTTTTTTTTTCCATGGTGTCGATTGGTTTCTTGTGTGTATTAATTTCAGGTTTAAATGCTATTAGATACATTGTTTACATATTTTAATACTTGAATCAATAATAAATCTATATGGGGACACCAAAATAATAAGTACACGCTCCAGTAATCTTTTTAAAGTAATTTCTTGATAGTTATCTGACTGTGATTTCAGTGTGTTTTTCAGTGCCCTGTCATGGGCTGGCAGGCAGTCCTGGGTGTTTCTCCACCTTTCAGCCTATGAGCGCTGGGATAGGCTCCAGGACCCCTGCAATCCTTGTTAGGATAAGCGGCTCAGATGAAGGATGAATGGATGGATGAAACTAAGTAGTTCTGAGCTTTTGGTAGCTATTGAAAGTAGATTCAGAATATCAATGCACACATGGTGCTACCCATTCACATATCTCTGCTAGTCTGTTTCACAGTACATCGCTCTACTGATATTATCCTGCTGGTAATGAACTAGTGACTCTCCAGCATCAGGGCAAGGAGGAGAAGAGGATAGATATGAGTTGGTGGGGTCTAGGGGAATGCGTATGGGATTAATCACTTAGGAGAACTACTTCATGGTGATGAAGTAATTATGCAGAGCATACTGACCAACATGATCCCAGCTCAAGGCATTAGTCACATCAGTGCTCGCCACTGTTAATTTAGTCTTCTCCTGACAATCCAACGTGGTCTCATGAGTGAGGGCAGCTAATGAGGACCTCCTAAAGGTTAAGTAAACAGAGGGGAAGTTCAGGGGCGAGAAAGGAGGCGAGAAGAGCAAGGCCAACATCAAAGATGGGGGCGCTGATGAAGATGACACAATGGGCAAAGCTAATGCTTCTCCAAGCCCATCGTGTCACCAGGGATGCAGAAAAATCCACATTTGTTAGTGATCGGCTGGTCCTTAAAAAGAAGTCGGAGAGGATAGCTTTGTGTTGAGAAAAGATGGCCGGGTTGCTTTTTTATTTTCCATTCGGTGCATGTACAACAAAACAATCCCCTGACTACGTACCTAAGAATTTTGTGGTGCAACAAAAGGTATGTTCAGGTTCATGCAGGCTAATTAGACCAAACAGTGCCCAGTTCCAATTCAAGATATAAAGAAAAACCTGTCGGTTTAAACATCCATACATTGTAAGTGTTGGAACAATGTATGGCTACACTAGTCAAGCCCAGGCTTCTCACTGTGCTGTGGATGTCCTGATCAATCACTCTTCCAGAGGAGCTTCTACAGTTTAGTCTAGAAAGAAACAAATGTGTGTAGTTTTTTTTTAAATAAGTGTAAAAGTGAAAAAAGTAGATTTTTATTATATTTTTTTGTGAAAGGATCTTAGTAGCATATTAAACTTTATATATTAGGGGTTTTGCCTCTAGGAAGAAATTGAATTTTTAAAAATCTGTTTTTTTTTCCAATTAAGACTCTTTTTGGCCTAAAATAAATAAAGCCTTTCAAAGTTTATGTAACCAGTCAAAGCTGAAGACAGATGCTGCCATGACAAAGCCTAGTTTATGGTGCAAAAATTTGATTCCTTTTCTCACAAATATACTTGATTAGTAGTAAAAGTATTACCATTTAAACATACTGAGAGAACTACTCAATCATGGAAATGTTACATGCAATGTAAAGGTTTTTAACAGGGACTCGTTATTTATTAACAGATGTGTTTATCATAAGGCGTTAGCAATATGCAGCAGTTGAATCACTATAGTAGTATTTAGTGCAGCCACTGAACAAAGCTTTTAAGCACGATCATTATGATGTTGCTGGTGTTGCTAGTTGATCTGGTACATAAAACACATCCATAAAGGGTCTCCAGGGAAACAATTTATTCACCAAACCGCAGAGTACACTTTCTGTAGCATGATATAAATATCTGCATTAACACCTCTTACTGTTTTTTCTGCAGAAGAAAATTGTAATTTCCTGGGCTGGGGGTAGACAGAGGATGTGCAGCATGTTTGTAGTTGATTGATAATGGAATACTCATAAAGTCATGCCTGTGCACTGTGTGTGATTCTCAAGTGTTTGTTTGGAATAAATGGTCCCTAAGAAAACAGTAGACGAGCTGGACTCTTCTTGTATGTGGTCAATGGTGACAATCAATGCTGTGCTTGAAGGCCAGTCAATGGCAATCATTTGAAATAATAACACAGTCACACTGCTGAACTACGTAATAAGTGCAGTCGTCAGTATTTTGCGGTGCGATTACATATAGCCATTCGTCTTCGCACCCATGGCCTCGCGTGGAGGCCTTCTTCCCCTCAGTCAGATAAACCGGAGTTGTGTGCTGGCATCTGAGCTCACAGGGCAGCAGCAGGGGTTCTTCACTAGGCTGTTTGTGCCTTCACACCCAAGCAGAATTCAGATTGATTTTTTTCCCTTTTGCCGCTGAAAGAATACAAAGCTAAACCCGTGTTGCGGCTGACATTTTACTTCCAGCTATCAAAACAAGACCGGTAGCTCCAGGGGCTCAAATTATTCTTTCTTTTTGGACACTGTTGTGCAACTGGCGGGCAATATTTTGTGTGTCGTTCAAGCTTGTAAAGATAGCGCTACAGGAAAAGGCTGATTATAGCGCAAGGAATGACTTTGCGATGGACTTTGCCATCAAATTTCTCCAAGGAGTCATCCTTGTTTTAAGGTAGTCCTGATGTCATAAGGCGCGAGAGCAGCATTTGGCCTACAATTGACCCAGAATGCGGCACCTTTTCTTCCTATTTTGAAAAATGTTATAATGGAAAAGAATCATCTCATGATTTCTGAAAAGCCACATTTGCCCGTAAAAGCAAGGAATGCTGTGCTGAATCTTTGTCAGTTACACACATTTGTAGATTTAACTAATAGTAGGATGGAGAAAGAGCTCTGGAGCATCTGGATTTGCTAATTAGATTACATTAGATTTGTGATATTTCAAATGATTTTAAAACGGACATAATGGGACCTGAGTTTAACATTGCTCCCCTGTTTTTTCATGCTCTGTCAAATTGTTGCATTTAGTCAATTTATATTCATTTGACTTTAAAATTCCCTTGATTGCAGTTTTAATAATTGCAGCCAGCGGATTAAGATCTCTTAAAGCAGCACCATGGCCACTCAGTCCCTAGCTCTGAGTTAATTAAGGGTGGGTAATATGTACATGCTTTCCAATTACAGTAGCTGTGCTATTGTTGTTAGCAACCTTTTTATTCTTTCAGTGATAAATGCTGCCCGGGCAATGCTTCAGAATAGGGTCTTTAACATGATTTAATAATAAACCCCACTCCCCTCCCCTCCTCTCTGCTCCTGTTATTAAACAAAGCGCTTAGAAGGTATGATGGCTCGTCACCATCTTGCATACTTGCTGAATGGCATGACTTGAAGGGCAAAAAAGCTTTTAGTAGATTTGTATATGTAAAATAAATTAAGAAAAATGAATTTTCCAAAAAGTAAATACATGACAATGACGTGAGAATAGACGAATTAATTTAATGTATTCATGGTGTATTGTTCCTGTGGGTCACCTTTCCTCAATGACCCTTAAGTGAAAGCCTCCAACTGCTACCATTAATCATGGCTTGCCAAAGTGAAAGCTGTAGGTAAAGGTGTCTCCTCATATGTCATAGGACATGCCTGTTCTTTTAGCAGTAAGGTAAGATTTATGGATTCAGACATGTCTGGATATATTTTGGGGCAAGGAGTAGTACCACAAAGGCAATGTTGAGCACATACATGCCTGTAGGGCTCCTAGCTGCCTCCTAGGAGAGCTCCCGTGGCCTGCATTTAGTAAGATCAAGAGTGACTGGATTTGTGAGTGTGTGTGGGTGTGTGTGAAGTGATGGATGAACGTATGGTTATTAGCTCTGTCCATTTCCTTCCCCCTTTCCCCCATACTTCCCCAAACAAATAGCTGCTGTTCTCCGACCACTGAAAGGAAGAGTCACCTTTACCCAATTGAAACAAATGAGAGATAACAGAACTGAGACATTAATTACAAGGCAGGTCTCCCCGCTAGGACGGCGGTAATGAATTACTGTAATCAAACATCCATCAACTTTACTTTTATCCCCCCCTCTGATAGGGAGGTGTGTAGGCTAGGAATTTTGTTAAAGCCAGGTTGGGGGTACGACCTGCTTCCAGGCCTGATGCGAGATAGAAAAAGAGGGATCGTGTGAAGCAGAATTTTTAACACAAGCTTCGGTGCTTAAGGCTGTGTTCACATTACGAACCTGTTTGATCAATTCAGATTCTTTGCTGAGATCCTTCTGCTTTGATATTTCACATTTATCTTTAACTGTCCCTCTTGTTAATATGAACCGCTGGTGAACCATGACCTCTTTTGAACTGGGGTTATGAGAACCAGTACTACTCTTTCAGGCAATACTTGTAAGAAAATAAAATAAAAAATTGCCGGTGCAAATTTTTTGAGCAGATTTAACAAAGACTTTTTTGAAACATATCAATGACATTAATGTTTTATTTGAAGCTTGTAAAAGACTATATATTTTGTCATCTTTCTTTGGCTCTTTTATAAAAGGAACCACTATTTTTTTCATTTTTAACAACTACCTGAAAGCTGGTTTGGATGCCCTGGGTATTTCCTGGTCAGTGGTGTGTCCAGGGCTTCCAGAAAGCCCAGAGTGATATTTTGGGCCACAGAATTATAAATAAATGTGAATGACTGGTTCTATTGCCATTTCTTTATTATTCTGAGAGTTAAATGGACTTGTCGGGCCTTCAGTGTATCTTCTATAGACTAAATTAATAGGACAATTTGAAAGGATGTAGCTCCCCTGATAACAAGGAGAAAAAATTCTCTTTGGATTCTTCTCTGTCACAACATTTCAAAACAAGAAGTGCTCCAGTACTTACACTAATCATGACAGATTCATTGAAAAAATTCACTTTGTAATTGATTATTTTTTCTTTTTTTGACAATTAAGATGTAGACATAAGATTAGACTGAAAGTCCTGTGATTTATTAATTTTTTTCCAAATATCCTGTAATGTGTCTTTATGCAGCTCTAAAGCTTGAAATGCGAGCCTTAGTGCGGCTTGGCATGTTTGAGTACGCAGCGGGCATTCTCTGCTAGCTCAGAAGTCCAGAGGGGTAAGACAGCTGTCCCCTGCCTCACCTCTCACTCCCCACAGTCAAGCAGTTCCCCAGCAAAGCTTAAGAGAACCTCTCACTTTGGTGTTGCCTTCTTCAAGAACACATAAGGCCCCCCTTCACTTACACTATCACCTAATGCATTCATGCACACAAACAAGGAAGAGAAGGAAGCCAGCCTTACATGCTCTGAACGCATTATGCAGCAGCTTAACAGAGAGAGGGCTGTACAGCTTTTCCAGTGTTATGACTGTGATTGTGTGTTCGTGTGTGAGCGCGTGTATGTGTGCACCGTAGAGACAAGGCTGCCCATGTGCTCGGAGCCCATCCAGTCATCCGTGTACCCCATGTGTATCGCTCTATGGCTGACTGCACCTGCTAAGTGTAGTCAAGTGCAATAAAGCCTGTGACAGGATGGAGCTACAGGCACCCTTCATCCTCTCCCATTCCTCATATTCTTGCACACCCCCCCCCCCCACCTTGCTGGGACATCCCACACCGTTGGCCCACAGCACTCACAGACGCACTTAATTTCTCAACTGTAGGTGTCTGTGTATGTGTGTGTGTGTGTGTGTGTGTGTCTGCAAACAATATCACTAATTAGTAGCCTGGCCTGGACGATAAGGTATAAATGTGCAGAAACTTCTGACACAACTTATTATAATACATTTTAAGAAACTGAATTATTCAATTCTATAATTACCTTTAACGCATTTTCCTAATGTGACCCTTTGAACCATCTACAGTAGTGCAGCCTGCACCACAGCGGTTTTTACACTGTTGTTATAACCGCTGTACCCTTTTGTTCAAATGCTGCTTGTAAATGGCATGTTCTATTGACTGCTCTCTTGATAAAATGTATTTCCAGCTACTGCACTTGTGAATTTATTACCAAAGTACAACACAGCACACCACTAACACTGGCAGTATGAGTAACTCAGGCAACAGTGCCATACTGCGCTTGCAGAAGAGCTATGTTTAAACTGATAGTATGAACGGTTTAATCAGTGGAAGGTGGAGTTTATACATATTCATAGAAAGAGTGAAACAGAAAGTCAGTCATGATCATTTAATTCACTGAAAACATTTGGGTTTGAGATCAAAAGACAAATATGAAATCTGATTTTCAGCTTTTATAGCCTGGTGTTTACATTGTTATATGTTAAAGTCAAAAGGAAATAGAGGTTTGTATGGCCTCTTTCATATTTCACATTTTGATCTCAAACCTAAATATGTTCGGCCTCACTGTTCCAATACTTTTGAACAGATCCTTTTCTTTGTGCTGTGTCAAATGACCAAGAGGATAACCAGCATGGTTCACAATGACTTGCTTTGTAACATTTTTCCATACAGTATAATGGATACACTTTTTAAAAGGAACACGTAGTCACCATTGCCTTCACTGGATGTCAGTAATAAAAATGGAAAAAATTGGAAAAAGTGGCAATAACATGAACTTAATGTTAATCCTCAAATAAGACGTACTTATGGGGCAGCGGTGGCTGCGGTAGTGTTTAGGGAGTTGCCTCCCCACATTGGAAGATTGTGGGTTTGATTCCCTCACCAGTAGGTTGCCCTGAGGTACCCTTGAGCAAGGTACTGTCCCCGTCACTGCTCCCCGGGTGCTTTCAATAGCTGCCCATTGCTGCACAGTGTTTGTGTGCATGGGTTAAATGCAGAGGTCCAATTTCGTTGTGGTTCACTGTGTGCTGTGCTGTGACCTCGCAATGACAAGGTTGTCACTTTCACTTATTTTATCCTACCCAGAATCAATATGTGCAGCTTTATCATTTACAAAAAGATCTTGCTACAGGGAGAAATCTGTGCACATGTGACCATTAAGGAAACAAATTAAAGGAATCTTAAAGAATCCATCATGGTGTTGATTGCTGAGGTGTCAGGATATAGAGTTGGATCATATGGATATTGAGGTATTTTGCATTAATATTTATTGCCATAGCAGAATATATCATGAATTATCGTTTTGTAGATATGAACACTGTTGCACCATTCCTGCAGCCAGATGATGAAAATGTGGTAAATACACGTAGAATAGATGAACGCATAGACTTAACAAGTTGGGTAAACTGTGCGAATTTGCTGCTATGTTTAAAAATCCCAATATATTATATTCTAGTAGAATCATATTCTTGTCCCCAGAAATGATTAGGCGATATACTTGTCAGAGGTAAACTACTGATAGCGTTGAGATGTTGGATAATGATATATGAGCATGAGCATTAGTGTTATATAATGTTATATAGATATTAGTTTCATGTTTCAGTAACATTTTCGGTCCGATTGGTGTCACTTTGATATATTGTGCCAGGTCAGATGACAGCTTCCACTCTTGATCATATTAGTAATTAAGCAATCAGCCCACATTTGGGGACTCTTTATCAAGTAATCAGAGTTATTAAAAGGACCAAACAATAAAAAATTGACTTAATAAAACAACAGTAAATGATAAAAGTTTTCCAAATGAACAAAAGGAGCTCATTCATAATATTTTAGACTAAAGAGTCAGTCAGTCATTTTCTGCCGCTTGTCCCAAGCGGGGTCGCGCTGGAGTCCATCCCAGCTCACACAGGGTGAAGGACGGGGGACACACCCTGGACAGGTCACCAGCCCATCGCAGGGAGCACCGTGACGGATATGGCACCTTGCTCAAGGGTACCTCAGGGTAACCTATTGGGAAGAGGTTTGAACCCCCGATCCTTCCATCATGCGGCCAACGCCTTAACCACTAGGCCACCGCTGCCCCGACTAAAGATTTAATTATGTTTAAATGTCCCATATCTGGCACATAGACTTCTGAATAAATAGGTGGAAATATAAGCTTGTGCAAGTGGTGCAAGCCAGCAAACTTTCTCAGGAATGTGTTTTCAGATTTTTCCATACAAGAAATTCCTTTTGCTTTTTGCCTTCTTTCAAACAAGAGTTTAAAAGTTTAGACGTAAAACTATTGGGATTGTTAACCCGGTGAGCGGGTGCTCATCCTGGCTGGAATCCAAACTCACTCTGAATATTTTTCGTACGTTCTTGTTGCAGAGCAGACACCTCAGCCAGAACAATGGGCCATAAAAACAAAATCTCCTGTCATGCCATGTGTCTTTACCTGAGCTAAACTTCAGCTAAAACCCCACTGCGGCTCCAGCAGCCCAGCATGAAGAGCACAGCTGCTGCTACTGTTCTGGAAGCCCATCTGTGAAGGGGGAAGGATTTTCCCCCCTCTCTTTCTGCTACTGTTTTTTTTTTCCTCCTGCCACGTAGAAAGGAAAAGAAAGAAAAGCAGTTTGCTCATTGCTGACACATGGAAAAGTAGAGCGCCTCTCTCTCGTAATGTGCCCGAGCACAGTGTAGTCCTTTAGCTGAGGAATATTGTTGTGTTTGGCCCAGACTCAGAATAGCAGGCTGAGGTTTCCTCTGTTTCGAGGTGAAGATTGTACCAGCTGTTTCACATAAGTTTGCATTTGTGCTGCCGAGTTTCTCCCCATCTCTGCCTCGCTCGCCCGCTCGCTCCATCTTCCTTTCACCCGGGGCCGCATTTAGTTCCGTTAATGAGGCTACACAAATCAGAGGAATGCATTATTGAATGTTAATGGCAGCAAATGTCATTTTCCTTCGCTCTCCCTCGCCTTCCTTATCGCTGACATGCGCAACACTCATACCCGGCACCCAGCCATTAGCACCACAGATGAACACTTCTAGCTCACCTATTAGACAAAACATCAATATCCCAGAATACATATACATAACTGTCCGTCTCGTTCTTCCAGTACATGGGGATTTGACCAGTCTACTTAGTTTCTACTTTTGTCTTTAAGTGGTCCATTTTCTAACTTTTGTATTCCTCACCAGCTCTTGAAGCCGGATTTTTATTTTTTCTGTCCAGTTCTTGTCATCAAAGCACCCAAAAAGCTTGAAACTTGTTGATCAAAGAAAATTTTTATTATTTTTTTTTAGTCAGTCATTTTCTGGGCGGCTTGTCCTAATTAGGGTCGCGGGGGGTGCGCTGGAGTCCATCCCAGCTCACACAGGGCGAAGGACGGGGACATACCCTGGACAGGTCACCAGCCCATTGCAGGGAGGAGCGAACTGACGGGGACAGTACCTTGCTCAAGGGTACCTCAGGGCAACCCACCGGTAAGGGGCTTGAACCCACAATCGCCCAACCCGGGGCCAACTCCCTAACCACTAGGCCACCGCTGCCATATTAATGTTTTAATTTCATTGTATTTTAAATTGCTTTACATCCAAACTATCTAAAGTAATTGACTCTGTGATGGAAGTGAAACCTGAAATCTCATCTTCATCATCATCATCATCATGGAGACAGAATTAAATGTTATAAAAGCCACCACTGAGTGTTAAAGGCATTGATCAAACACAAACCTTTCTATAAAGAACATGCATAACTCAATAGTAGCCTTCACGCCCACGTGTTACTTTCACAAAGTAATTGCTCCCTGGAGTCAAAGCTGTGTTATATAAACGTGAATGGCAATTCAAAACAGACTGCAAGCTCAAAAGCAGTCAAACTTTGCTCTGAGATTTTTGGGAATGGCTGGCAGTGTGTTTATTTCATGCATTCTGGATTATAATTAGAGTATTTTGAGGCATGACATTTCAAAAGCAATTGTGCTCTTTAGTAGGACAACTAACACCACTGTTAGTTTTTAGCAAGCATAAATGTTTTGGGAATAGATGGGGGCGGTATGTGTATGTGCGTGTCGTGCATGTTGTGCGTGTGTGCACACTCGCATATGCATGTGTGTGTGTGTGTGTGTGTGTGTGTGTGTGTGTGTGCATGCCATCTAATCCCTTTAAGACTGAGTGCAGGAGAGATATGATAGTAAGGTTTATACCCTGCAGAAATTCCTGAAATAGGTGAAGTGTGTGGGCTGCGTTGGCAAAGTCATCTAATCCCTCTAGGTTTCATTAGACAAGTAGTTTGTGTTTTGAGGAAAATGAATTTGCTGTAAAGGATTTTCATTTTTCAAATGGGTGTGTATCTAGCAAATGTTTGAGGAAGACTTTCTTGTGTACTCACTCGCTCCATCTGATCCTGCATTCTAAACCAAATTAATGTTTATTTTTACGCCGATGCTGTTGCTGAACACTGTACATTTTATAGCTGAAGCAAAATCCATTAACCTGTAAGTGGCTCTAATCTAGCTGTCAGAAGCAATGTATGTTCCCACAAGAATGAGTAGAAAGCCCAAAAGTAAACAAAGATTTTTTTTTTTTGCATATACAATTGTTTTTTTTAAATCCTCTACAAGGCCTACAGAGGTCTTCATGATCTTCAAGCAGATGTGCATTCACATTCCAGCATGTAATGAACAGAACCCGGCTGATGCAGTGGTATTGGTGATACCCATGGCTTTCTAGGTATTGAGGAAATAATATGGTGTACATGCTGATAGTTAGTATCATTTCCAACATTAGATTAATATGAACGAGTTGTGCCATCTGTTAAATCTCCTGCTTTACTATATTTCAATGGATGAACTGATATCTAAACATCATGGTTTCCATCTATCCATTATCTAAGCTTATCCTTACCAGGGCCTCTAGATACGCTGGCGTAAACACCCTGTCCAACACAGGGCAGACACGAAGGCAAACATACTCACAATTAGGGTCAGTAACACCCCAATAACACAGGAAACTCACACTCACACTCTCAAGCAGACCACTCCTGCTGCTATGTGACTGTGTTAACAATTGCATTTACAGGATTTAGGAGATGCTCTTATTCAGAGCGACTTACAATTCCTGATTCCAGGGACAGTCCCCCCTGGAGCAACTTAGGGTTAAGGGTCTTGCTCAGGTGGTAGTGCCATTGGTGGAGGTGCTGGAGGAGGTGTCTCGGTCTGTAGGCGAGTATCCTACCATTGGACCACCAGCACCCCCGTTACACCACCATGGATTAAACAAGCAAATATTAAAGCTTGCAGCTCCATCCCTAGCAGTGTTGAATATAAATACTCACTTACTTTCAGAATTGCTCATCCTGATGAAGGTCACGGGTGTGCTGGAGCCAATCCCAGCACTGTTTGGGCAAAAGGTGAAATCACATGTCAGACACTCAGTCCATCAATTAATAAAAATACACAAAAAAGCACAAAAATATATTTTAAAACATGTCTTCTTAAAACTTGTATCAGTCACAACATTTTCTTATCAGTTGTCTGTCTTACTGAATAGTATAAGATACTGTCAAAACTATCGGCTTCCCTGGAAGTTATTACTTTTAGTGATGACATTTTTGGAAGAATTATGCCCCGGGGGTCTGTAGAGTGTGCAGAGATTAAGTTTAGACAGAAACAGATTTCAGTGGACCATATCCACAGGCAGTGTAACACAAGGCTAACATGTCTCTGCCATACTGGCCTAGGCTACAACGTTCATTATAGTTTGCTGAAATATTAATAATAATGAATATTACTTTTTAGATGTGTCTGGAAGTTAAAGCATCGGTTCTGTAGTTTCTTGTTTGCTTTTTCAAGCAGCTTATGGGTGTTTTTTGGACCTAAAGATTTCAGACATGCCAGAATGTTGTTTCAAATGAATCATATTCCTTCCCTGCCCGAAATACTGTTTTGTGTTTATGTTTTTCTTTCTTTCATATGTGATGGTCTATTCCATCTTTTTCTTGCAAGCAACTTCACATTGATGTAAAATTGCAGGAAATTGAAATGTTTCTGACTAGTGTTTGTGAGAAGGAGCGCCGTCTGAATGTACTCAGATCAAAGTATGTCATTCCAACATAAAAGCAGTAGCACAACCTGTAAATTAACCAGTCTTGTTTATGTGTATGTATTATATGTGTAATGTCATGTGAATACTGAGCTTAAAATACAGTAGCACAGCTAAATCTTGGCCCTTTAATCCCAAAGGATTTGTACAAGAGTGTTGATCTGGGATCAAGCCCTATCCTGACCAGATCTTAATCACTGTGCATGAAAACCTTTACTGATCCAAAAATAGCACCGTTACCCTAGAGGCCTAATGGAACTTTAAGTCTGCCCATTGGTACCTTTACCACCTCAAAAGCAAAAAGACTAGAAATTTCCACCTCCAACAAAACAATTACAGCTTTAATGTGCCATTTGCGTCTTGTTGTACTAAGGAATGATGGCACTTTCTCTTGTTCTTTGTTTTCCACAAGGTGCAGCTCTCTTTCAGATGTTAGCTTTTCTCTTTCCTCTTCCTTAAATATCAAGAGAGGTTATGGCTATTTTGTAACTTTGTCTTAGAATGGAAAAAAATGAGAAATCCACCAGCACCTGGCAGTTAGGCAGGTTAGGGCAGTGATGGCCTAGTGGTTAGGGAGTTGCCCTGGATCGGAAGATTATGGGTTTGCTTCCCTCAGGTACCCTGAGGTAGCCTTGAGCAAGGTATCTCCCCGTCACTGCTCCCCGGGTGCTTTCAATAGCTGCCCCCTTCTCCACATGTGTGAAATGGTGAATTTTGTTGCATTGTGCTGTGTTGCGTTTCACAATGCAGCGTAATTTAGTGTCTGCATTTCACCTGACATGCTGGTTTCTTGACTGTGTATGGAAACCAGAGCTCCCAGCTGAAACCCAGGCAGACACAGGGAGAACATGGAAAATCCACACTGAAAGGCTCAGTCCTTCCAGCTAGGAAAGGAACCCAGAACCTTCTTGCACCGCTGTCCTGCCCAACCTTTAAATGTTTGATTTGAAATATTTACATATAGCCTTGTGTAGGGGACACCCAACACCAAGATGTGTAAAGCTGATGTTTATCTTTGCTTTGTTGTCTTCTTTCTTTGTCATCTTTCTGTATTCAACACCCAGATCTGGACACACTATGGCTGTCACTTATGGCATCATCTAGCTTCTTGTCCTTTGACTTCTGTATCATTCTGGATCATGTCCCATGTTGTCTCATGTGTAGCACCATGGTCCTGGAGGAACGTTGATTCGTTTCACTGTGCACAGTGTGCACTGTTGAAATGTTATAAAGCTTACTTGACTTGACTGGACTAACATAACCTGATAGTTAAAAAAAAGTGACTTTCTAGGAGAAAGAATTTTTATTTTTTTATTTTACTGTGTTCATTTTATTTCATGTAATTTATTCTAAGACAATTTGGACTATTTCTATTGGTCAATTCCTCATAAAAACATAATGAGTAAGGAAGCTATTATTTCAATTATATTTTTAAAAAAGTGAAATTATGTAGATATTAGATTTGAATTCAAAAATTAGAAAATAAACACAGTTCTTGTTTTTCCACTTTTTAACCCATGCTTTATCAAACAGCTGATTAAGTAAGATGAAATATGTTTTCTTTTTAACCACCTGAACAAGGACCAGAGTTTGGAATCACTGAGGTAAATGAATAAAAAGATGAATTGAGTTATTCTTATGCTCAAAACACCCACCAGGAGAAAAAGCAAACCAGGCACTGCAGTTTCCCTAAGCAGAAGACCAAAGACATTCAGACATTCAATAAATGTAAAGGAGACATCTGATCCTCTTTAAGCACTTCACCTTCCCCAGCACGTTGTGACAAGGAAATGCCTCCAGCACTAGAGATATTGTCAGTAGAAGAGTGTTTCAGTTTCACGTCCCAGACATGCTTTAAAGTAGACAACTGTGTTCGGATACATGTCAAATGTACTTCCTTCAGCATCTTAATAGCTTTACCTGAGCCACAGTTCACTCACATGCCAATTAGGCAGATAATAATCTACAAAATTAAAATCAATTAATGCACACGCTGATGCAACAGCACATCAAATGCCTAAATTCTGGTTTTTACATTGTGGACCAAAGAGATACTGATGCAGTGTGTAGGTAGACATGTTATAAAGTACTATTTCTATGCTCTATTAACTTACTAACTGGGTTATTCATCTCTTATCATTGCCTTTTTTTTGCCTTCTTTTGTATGTTTAATTTTTGACTGATTGTGGCAGCCCTCTGGGTTGAAAGGGAGATGGTGTGTTGTAAGAATATGGTAGCCCAGTTATCCTGTTGAAGCTCTTGTTAGCCAACATGGGGGGCCTCAGGAGCAGGACAGGCAGGTGGGGGCTAATCGATGGCCAAGGAAACAGCCGGTCATTACGTGTAAAACCTATTGGGAGGGGTGTTCAGAGAACGAAAGAGAGAGAGAGAGAGAGAGAGAGAGAGAGAGAGAGAGAGAGAGAGAGAGCAAAGGCAGTGTGGACAAAAGCTCAGACAAGGGGACTGGCTGGAGTAGGGTGCCCAGTTGTGATGGGAGTGTGATGTGTGTACATGTGTGTGTGTGTGTGTGTTGGGGTGGATCGATTGTGCATTCAGCAGAGAGAGAGAGCTGGACCCTGCCATGCACATTCCCATTTTGCTGATAATGTGTTTGTCAAAAGCTCTGCATTATGTGAGGGATAGCTGTAAGATGGGGACACCGTCTCTGACTTGGGCTTAATTTAACAGTATTTACCCACACCTGAGCCCTTTTATCTCCCTGCTGGATTATAGAATATTAATAAATAAAAGCAGAGAGAGTGCTGCCGCAGTCCGGGCCACGGATGTTTTGTAGAGTGGCGAGAGGCTCTTAATGCAGCAAAATAGCGAGTTTGTCATCGCGCTTGAAAGGCAGAAGAGCCAGAGCATCAATCAGAGACAGGAAATGCAGCTCCCAGACGCATTCAGCCACGTAGATTAGCCACCCACAAAGAATTTCAGAATTTTGTGATCAGTCGCTGTAGTGAGGAACACATTAAAAGAGAGCATTTGGTCCCCTACTACCCCCCTCCCTCCCTCGTCTCTGCTCAAATTAATTGACTGTCAGTGCCAGCAAAGCAGGCCTCTCTCGTCCATTTGTGCCGACACATCGTCTTGGGACCGGTCTATGCATTCCACAAAATGAAAATGCAAACACAACACATTTTATCTGTGCATAATTTAATTTCATGTCATGACTGAATTCATTTTTTGTCCTGGTCGGCTGTGTGGACAGGAGGAAAATAGTGATCTGCTGAAATGTGTAAGTAACTGTATTGAAGCCATTCTGACTGAGATGAAGTCTAGAAATAATGACACTTTGCTTTTCTGACAGACTGATTATATTTTGGCTACTGACAAGTGTTATAACCATTTGAGGCGAAGGGGAAATCAGACCTGGATACTGCCGCTGCTGGAACTCTGGTTTCTCCTGCTGTACAACCTGCTTTCACAAGATAAGTCTCGTGCTGTGGATTGGAGTTGCCCACGTCAATCTTCGGCGTCCCGCCATGGGCTGAGGTGTCAAAGCGGAGGCTTGAGTGATGCGTCAAATGTGGCCAGGAGTGCGGGGGTGTGGGAGGGGTCGTGAGGTTGGCGGGAACCAGACTGTGCTCCAGAGCGACATGGGAGAGCTTGGAGCAGAACGGTTCTCCACGCTTCTAATCAGCACCATGCTGCTCTCTGGTTCGCATAATCAACACCTCTGTGGCTTACTGCAAGTCAAGTGTTGTGAATTGCAGACAGGAGGTTCCAAAAGTAGCACATTACAATCATATGCCTTGTATCCACTGTGCGTTGTATAAGAGATGGATTGGTCACAGCCAGGGGTTGTTATGACTGCCAGGTAAACCTAATGGAAAACATATGATTTCCTTAATAAATGCCAGTATGCAGAACAACAAGGATTGTAATGTTGCTCCACATTAACCTTGCTGAAATCCAGTGATTGATGGTACACACTTTTACTCACTGCGGTTAACCCATTTGGTGGTGGCTAGGAATCTTTGAAGTTGCTCACTTGCCACCATACTTTGGGTATCAGGTTTAGCTTCTCTGCTTTACTTAATCATCACATCTGGGCATTGCAGGAACTCAAGACTATCTAATACATGGTTGAGAGTTTTTAAAAGTAGCACATTACAAGGAATAGAAAATGACTATCAGCTGCATGTTGTGTAGGAAATGGAAGTGCAGAACCTCGAAGAAGAATGATCAACTAGGCCTGGCAATGTAGGGCTTCTTTAAAAAATCCCAAAGTGCAAGCTGACAAAGGTTAACAGGTTCCTTCACATTAACATCACAGTTAAGCTACCTGGCCAATGAATTACCACTTTCAACAACCCTGGCTCTGCTCCACTGCCATGAAGTGACCATTTCAGCAAAGTCAGGTGTAATGAGTTGCAGACAGGAAGTTCCAGAATTAATATATTACAGTCATGTGTTCTGTATCCACTGTGTATTTGTTAAGAGGTGGTTTGGCCAATGCAGCAGGTTGCCAAGATTTTAGACTTTCCTTAAAGAATGCAACAAAGATGGCTGAGTTACTCTACATTATCTTCACTGAGTCTACTTGTGCATACCTACCAGCCTACTGTGGAGAACATGGGGCTCACCTGATAATGAAATTCTAGTTGAAAAGTGTGGTTGACGACAGTTTTACAAACTTCTTACCAAGCTTGGGTGATCAGCCTAAGGCAGAGCTTGGCCTCGCAGAGACTAAAGATGTCATGAAGCACCCTCCCCAGATCACAGGCCCCTGCCTAAGTGCTCTCTGATGCTTTATGAGCTAACATCAACTGTGCCAGAGGGCGGATGCAGAGATACTCTGCCTGAGGGGCTTCTGGACCCACATCCAAAGTTCGAGGAGTCAAAGTGGCATCCAATTGCATTGCAAGACCCCAATTGCATGTGCCCTGCCTTCAGCAATGTTCCCTTCCTCTCAGTTTTGAACCCAGCTTCAACAGTAGATGCGGTTCATTTTGAGGCTAAGGGATCCAGAATACTAAGCAGGAGATGCTGCTTACTTGCAAGGTTCTTTGCTACTTCCTGCTTAAAATGCACATGATTAAGCGGCACATTTTTTTAACCTTTGTTAATCAAAAAAGCTGAGGCTGAGGAGCAGCTGGATAAGACAGTGCCTTCATTACTCCAACTGCGTTTGAAGTTGGCAAGCAGCATTTTTAGGATGCAAATCGATGGATGTACAGTAGTGAGCGGGAACATCTGTAAAATGTTCAAACATTTTACGAATCTTTTGCTTAAAGACTACATCATTTTTCACTTTTAATGCTCATACATCATTTAAATCTTATAATGACCTACTCTTTGTTGCTTTTTTTTCTTTTTCTGAAATGCATTTCATTGCCGATGATACGTCCTGTATAATCAAACGGCTTTGCTCATACTGTGGACACAGGATGAAATTTAGGTCACACAGCATGTCACTTTGCTTTGATTCGCCCCTCTGAGGAATAATTTGCCTTTGCTGTGCTCCTGCCTTAATACTTTTCTGCAGCCAGAAAAGAGGAAGCCCTCCTGACGAGAGAGAGAGAAAGAGAGAGAAAGAAGGAAAGTGAGAGAGAGAGTGAGAGAGAAGGAAAGTGAGAGAGAGAGTGAGAGAGAGTGAGAGAGAGAGAGAGAGAGAGAGAGAGAGAAGATGGAGACGACAGAGAGTGAGAGACAGAGAGAGAATATAAAAAGCAGAGGACTACAGAGGCTTGCATACATAAGGTTTGTGCATGGTAGTGCCACACAAATAAATAGTCTGATTAAACATGAAAAGAAGACATCTGAGCTTTTTTCAGTTGGGCCTAAATGCAGAGATCTGCACAAACTCTTCTGCTGAAAAAATGGCCTCATCTTCCTTCAGGGATAAAAATAAATAAATAAATAAATAAATAAATAAATAAATAAAATAACAAGAACCCCACTGGAGATTATCCAACCAACACACATGTAATGATTTAATTTTCACAGTAGGAGAACTCATTAATATTTTAACATCGTATGATGGCTCATTAATGCTGTCATTAATATGCACTATTCCAAGTGTGCACATATCAGTGGAAATCTATTACACATTCCATTTGTAAGTTTGAAAGGCATGTGAATGCACAGGGCGCAGAGGTTGATGAATATTACTCCAGGGATGATTCACCTTCCATAATGATGCATGCTAACTGGTAGTTTATTTGATAGGAAAAGCATGCCAAGTGTGCATATCAGGGGAGGGTCTTTTTTGATGGGGTAGAGTGCCAGGGGCACTGGGGATCAGAGTCTATGCTGGAGTGCACGAATTGTCATTCCATTTTTGCCACAAGCAATTGTGTGTGGTGCATATTTCCCAGAGATTTCATTTGATTGGCATAATTGGAGTGAAGGACCCATTAGGATACATCCATAGATCGTACATAAAACATCAGGAGTATTCACTGGAAAGTAAACACTGTCTTTGGATGAGCATTCAGGTAAAGTTTTTTGCACAATTGCATCCTGATTGGATGCAAGTCTATAGTGCTTGTAGGACCTTGCCTTAAAGGGAACTGCAGTGACAAGGTGAGTCTGTACAAGGCCGTGCTGTTGTGTGTAACAATAGGCAAAATCTATAAACACTGCAAGTGTAATCTGAAAGCCATGTAGTGCCCTCTTCTCCTTTCTGCCGTTAAAAATATGGTCTCCAGGCTCAGTGGCTCACGGCCTGCCCTCTGTGCCCTGCGGTGTTTGCTGAAGGGAGAGGAATTCCAGTTCCGTCCATTCCACAAATGAGCTCTCAGATGGCAAACAAATCAACATCGAATCATATGAGTGTATCTTGCGGTAGTCCTCGGAATTGTAACTATGGTAATGCAAACCCAAAAAACATGACCACTCAGCATTAGTAGAAAACATAATACTAGGCAAAATGTGATACATTAAGCGAATTCTCCTTCATGTTAACATTAAGCAACAGCACAAGAGCTTTAACCAGCGAGAAAAAGTGAAAATGCTGCCATTAAGATATCTAAAGCACTTGGCCACTTAATCCGCATCATAACCAGAAATCCATTTTCGGGGGCTGTGGGAACAGATAAAGGAAATATTATGTCTTTGAGACATTGTTATAATGAAGCTGAGTGTAACCACCTAGACTACTTCAATGTAGCTCCACTAACCAGAGAAAATTGTATACAGTCACACTGACCTACCATTCAGAAGGTGTTCAACAGCGTGCCAGAAAAATTCAGTACCTCTAAAAGCAAGAACACTGGAAGCTTCAGCATAAAATGGTTACAGTTTGCAACTATTGTAAGAAGTGTGTTTGAGCCTTTTGGTTCTAGTAGTCCTCGCTGCTGCCTATCAGCATCTTATTTAGAAGCATGATGCCTGATGGAAAACAGGTTTCTCGCTCTTCTGACCCCAGTTGCCTTCATGCAGCAGCCAAATTACACTTTGCGCACTGCAGCATCAAATATTCCTCATCATTTCTACATTTTTTCTTACTGGTTTTAGCCTTTTGAGTCACACACTCCTCAGCATAGCCAACATCTCAGTTGACCACAGAGAGGAATTCTGTATGTTTAGCTCTTGCAGGCCGCAGTGCCTTCAGAAACAGAGGAGCGGGAGTGTCCTTAAGTGCTGGAGCTAAAAGGGACTTACAAAACTGACCTCCAACTTCAATACAACTCCTACATATGAGAAAGGTCTTTTCAGTCTGACGCTAAGTAACATCCTAATCTTTCTCTTGGGTAGTTTAAGGTTCGGCTGTGTTAAAAATTTGTGAGGTTTTTTTTTTCTTTTAGTGGATTTATTAGTTCATTGTCTCTTTAGTCAATCTGACAACTATTCTTACTTTCAGCAAGCCTACCTCACCGTCAGCAAGGCTATGGAAGGCTGTTACTGTTAACAAAAAATGCAAATCACCAATAAGTTGCACTTTTACATTGCTCACTCTCATTCATTTTCCTAGCCACTTGCCCTTATTGGGGTCGTGGGGGTGGTGGAGCCTATACAAGTTCTCAAAGGGCGAGGAAACACCCATGACAGTTCTCTGTCATTAATGATTTAACAAGATTTGTTTTTTTTTACTTTAGATCTTCTTTAAATCATATTTACCCCTTTTTAGCTCAGATCAGACACATCATTTTTTTACTTGATTATTAGGAAATTTTCTTTGATTATCAAATTCCGCTTCCGTACAGGGTTTACAAAATTGAAGTTTGACTTTTTCCCTCTCACCTTAAATGGGACAACAGTGAAAACATAAAGGTCAAAGTACACTACTCTGTGAAAGTCTAAATCCCAACAATTATGCAGCAGTTTTGAACATTTCTGTGGAATGACTCTAATCAGTGGGATAACCAGAAACCCGGCTTTATACAGTCTTTGGGATGTTTGAGGGAAATAGCTCAAGGTCACACGGGTGTTTTTCCAGAGTGTTTTCTGTACCCCAGACTTTACAGTTTACCCACTTGTTAGTTTTCCCAGCTCACATAGCATGAGGATGCAAGAACTTGCAGAGCATTTGGCTGGCATTATACAAGTAAGATGCATTGCAGTTTTGTAACATTTTTTATTGGCAGGACTTTTTTCTCTTGAGCTTTCAGAAATCTGGGCTGGAGTTTCTGAGCGAGCGGGGCTTAGCCTCTCAAAATCTATAAGCTAAGCTTTTGGTTTATCCTTGTAGCAATTAAACAGCAATGAAACAAAGTGGAGTGTTTATGCAAGCAGTTCAAGTTTAAGAACAGCGAGCTTGACCACATAAGTTTAGTTCGCTGGACTGAAGTTTTTTTCTTTCTTTTTTTTTTTAATATATGTGCCTTTTTTCAATTCCATCTTCAGCAAAGCACCAGTTTGAGTGAATATTCAGAAAAATCACTCTCTAATGCCATATCAAGGATGAGTGATGTGTGCCAGTACTGGTGCCAACAAGTAGTATTGGGGCACACCTACAAACAAGCTGTCAACTGCTGAGTGTGTTCATCACCAGCATGCTCTCTGTCACACGGCTGCCTCAAGTGATCAAAAACTCTCTCTCTCTCTCTCTCTCCTCTCTCTCTCTCTCTCTCTCTCTCTCTCTCTCTCTCTCTCTCTCTCTCTCACTCTCACATGCACATGCACATGCACACACGCACTCTCTATCTAGCGTTTCTGCTCCATCTCCATCATCTGATGCTAGCTCGTAAGTAGTCACAGCACACCATGCAACACATAGCCAGCCAGCAAAGAGCATGAATCATGAAAGCTGTGTAAAGATTCTGGCCTACACAATACGGAGTGTACTTTCCACCGCCACTGGCTCCAAAACTGACAGGAGGGAACTTCTTTGGAAGGGTGTAGTTCTGTAGACTTGCGTGTTGAAGGAGGTGCGGGCAGAACTTGCATGTGCATGATTGAATATTGATATTCTGGCAGTTGATACGTGAGTTGCGAGTAGCCCCAGAACACAGTGCCAGGCATCAAGTTTCAGAGTTGTGTTGAAATCCTCACTCTTACAGGTGCCTTTTGGAACTATGACACAGTCGGTCCCGTTTTGATTCTGTAATATATAGTTTTAAAGAGTCTTGTTTGGAAATGAGATGGGAGTGTATTGAGAACCTTGGAGAGGTTTAAAGAGCCCATGTGTAACGGTGGCGGGGCGTGGGAAGGACGCCAACGCAGAGCCAGTAGTTGAGAACGTAACTTTATTAAACATAAAGTAACAACACAAACCAAAAGTGCCACCATTAACTGTAAGGCGTAGCCTCATTAATGAACCGCGCTCTGTTCTGACACACCGGGGCTTAAATAGCAGACCCAATGAAGCACACCTGTGTCTAAACAAGCCCAGGTGTGCTCAGTCAGAACAGAGCGCCATCTGTCGTGCCCGGCCGGAACCACGGGTCCGACAGACCGTGACACTATGTCATGACATCCCTAAACTGGGCTTTTTGGCGGCTTAGTTTCCAAACATGTATGGTATAAACTAGCGAGGGAATAGTACATACTCTGGTATGTGCTTTTGGAAAAAGTGAACATTTTGTTTTTCCACAATATGGGCTATTAAAATAGCTTTCTCAGGCCAATAACCATTTAGAATCCTTCATTTTGTAAAAGAGTGTCTTGAAATTGATCAGGCCAGCCCCCTCTTTGCTCATTGCATTCCAAGAGCCTCATCTCCTTTTGGAAGTCAATAGAATGTAGTGTTGCATGTAATTGATGGATGACACAGTGAATCAATGTCTTCATTATATGAACTGTTATTGCTCGTCGCTCTCTCCGAAACACTGTCTGTCACTCACTGCGCAAGACCCCACTTGTTATTCCAGACGTGTTAGGTGCTCTGGAAGCACCTTTTGACTTGAATGTGTTTTCTTTATCTCAGACCCAGATGTCAGATTTATTGTATGCGTTTGAGAGACGAGCAAAAAAGAGGTGAAAAAAGGATGGCGAAAATGTCAGTCAGTTGTAAAAGGGGGCTTCTTAAGAGAAGAAAGCTCAAATCGCACAACAGGTTCCCGCGGAACATGAGCTTCAGTGGAATCTGTGGGCTGATCAACCAACATATCCTGCTGAGGAGCCTTAAATGTCTTTTCCCCTGCAAGACTTTGCAAAGTTCCCACTCTTTTCCCCTTTCCTTTCGCTCTTTGAGGTGAAAGCTGAGTGTTCTCTCAACAAGCACAGTGTTCATATGAGCATTATGCATGAAGCAGGATGAAAAAAGTGCTCTGTGACAGTAAAGCAGAGCGCCGTGTGCCTTTCATTTATGATGAACAGTCGTGATTGCCACCATGATTTCCTTTTTTTCTCCCCGTCGATCTTTTCCAGCCATGTTTCCTCACGGACAGTCATCGGGTTAACTGGCGCTGAAATTATCTGTGTGAAACACCAGTCATTATCATCACATCCACCTAATAAAGCAAGATTGCAGATTATTATGTGAACCCTTAATTGCAATCCCTAGGTGTCAGAGTTATTAAGTACCAGCACTTCTCCTCCATCTTTGAAACCAGTTTTCTTCACGCCTGCTAGCAGTCGCATGTAAAAAAAAAAAAAAAAAAAAAAAAAAAAAAGACTTTAATTTCAAGAAGCATTTTTACGATAAATTATTAATCAGTCCTGGCCCTAATGTTATGCAGAAAATAAATTGTTTGGTGTCTTATTGCAATTTTGCATGCAGTTCAGAAGTTCTCTCCTAATTGTGCCTTCCAGTAAGATTGTTAGGGCTGCTTTTCCCATTTAGCTAGTACTGTGGATATGGAGGCCACAGCTGAATCACTTTCACTTAAACATTTTCATTCTGTTTTCACTGAAATCTGAAAGTGTTCTTGTTGAGATGTGCCCTGATTGTTTTTCTCTCTCTTTTCTGATCCTAGGTAAGTCTCTTCTTGACAATTTGGGGGTGATGTTTGCTGCACTAGGGCCCAGGTCGTTATGCAAGGGCCCTGACCTCTGGGCACAGTGTGTGCTTTAGATTCTGCACACAGGTAGGGTGGCTCAAATTTGTGTTCATGAGTTCAGTTTTAAAGGTCATTAAGGGTGTGTTCAGACTTTAGCTCCATTACAATGAGCCCTGATGTGATTGCTCTGTTAGTGACGTTCATCAGAGCAAGCGAGAACTCTGCAGTGTGAACCCTGGTGTGTACCAAATAAGCAGACTGATGCCCCTCGAGCAGGCTGGCCTGCTTCCAGACCAAGTCTGGTGTGGTTTGTATGCAATATGAATTTAATACCCAAGTTCGCTACATAACTTATTTGTTGCATACGAAAGACACATTTCTGGAGGTGTTTAGACATGTGCTAATGTTTACTCTCACTCCCTGAATTCATTAATTATAGAACAGAAAGTTGCCATATCAGAACAAGGCTAATGCAGTTTTGAAGGCATTATAAAATACTCATACACTTTGGAATGCACATATCCGTTAAATCAGTCAAATAATGAACAAAATGTACCAAGCTTGCAAAATTTCCATTTTAAAAGCAGAGACCCACCTTGATAATGTACCCTTTATTTTTATTTATTTATTTATTTTATTATTTTTTTGCTATGGACAGTCCCAGGACAGACACACAATGAACCGTAATGCTCTGGTCATAGCTGAGGGAATCAAACTACAAATGTAATCATACCCCTTAGCATATCAACTGATATATCAAAGGAAATAAGTCAAATCCCCTTTTGAAACTCACATGTAAAGCATATGCCATTACCCAGATGACATTTCAACTTCATATTTTTCCATTCTGTAGCTATTACTATTTACTGTTTCTGCTGTTCTTGCTTTAAATATTCATATCTGTGTAGGATACCTATTCCCCGTGTATTTGCGTCTGTTGTGTCATTGAGGGTTCCTGCAGAGGTGCCTTATGAAATGTCAGGCAGATTTGTCCTGATGCTGAGATGAAGAATATCTAATGATTTCATAATGCCAGAGTCGCTAGGCTTCCGCATCTGTCCCCACTTGCGCTTATGTGTTTTCCCAGCTGCATTTCATTCATCTCCTGTAGCTTTAGATGAAAATGGATATTTCTCTGATATCAATGTGGCTCTCACTCTGGTTAAGAGGCGCATCTCTGATGCAGAGAGAGAGAGAAAAAGACACATGCCATTATATGCCGCTGCGTCCTGTCCATAGCTGGCATAGATCTAAGCAATTAGGCCAGATCAGTGGCAACCTTTCTTGCCCTCGCCCCATTATCAAGATCACTAATTACTTCCAGTGCTGTGTCCCTGCTCTGCTCTACTGACCGCTACCTTTCCTATCCGCACATACACACAGGAGGGGAAGGCTTGGGGGTATTTGTGTGGGGCTGTTTCTTTGTGGGTATGTGCGCTTGGGAGATGAGTAATGTGGCTAACACATACACACACACACATACACACACACACACATGTGCGCACACTCTCACACACACACACATATATATATATATATGTATATATATATATATATATATATGTTGAGGTCATGAAGATGTTGCTGTAATAGTACACAAAGCCTTGAGAAACAGGATGTTTCAGATGGAAATATTAAACCAGCTGTACAAACAAAGTGCCTCTGAAACTGCATGATTTGCTTTCTTTTTTTCAAACACACACACACACACACACACACACACACACACACACACACAAACATCTTTCTAATATAATGCATATACCAGGGTAATGATGCTAGCAGGGTATTCATAATGGTTTTTGTAATGAACCGAAATACAATAGTCACTGCTTGTCACCACCTGGAGATCTACGTACCATCGTTGTTCAACTCCAGCCCAAATGTGGCAAGCCGCCTTGGATGATTAAATATGATTGGCACAAACATCTAAATGTTGCCCTCTCAGCATGAGACCACAGGGCCCATGGCTGGGAGTTTTCTTTGGGTGGGTAGAATGGCTCTTTCTATTCCCCCATCATTCTGGGCAGCACTACTCGATGTGAGTGTGTGTTAGTATTAGTTTGGGTTCTTCTCCAAACATTTTGAGTTTGAGAAGATCTAAATAATAGGTAGGAATTGGATTAGATGGTGTTTTGTTAGCAACAGTTTAAAAAGATGTGGAACCTTCATGTGACCTATGTTAAAGCTTTTCGCTTCCCAGTGTTCGTAGGTTCATGCGAAGAGGAGCTCCACATAGTGAGTGGGAATTAGACATAAGTAAAGTTGGGAAAAAAATTGGATCCCACCTCCCCTAGTGAAAACATCCCCAATCTTATGTAGGTCTTATTCAATAAATATCTGGAGGTGGGGTCAGGAAGGGAGATTTGCAGGAGTAGCATTGATGACCACTGCTTTAAAGAAATGAAGAAATATTAGATTCTGCTCACAGTAGTGAACAATACTGCAGTTCGCTCCTAATTATACATGCCTGGCAAACAGCAAAAATGAATGATTTAAAAGTGCATAGTACAACTTACTGAGTAAAGTAAAAAGCTTCAGCAATTAATCATTGTAGGAACTTTGTTTGGGATGTTTTTGTTTTTATGGATAGCTCCTGAACGTGATCTGATTTTCATTGAGAAAAATAATTAATGTGCAGGCTAGCAAGCTGTCCCATCTCTTAAACAGCAGTGCATCCACATGCCACTATACTCCCTCCTGAAATTAAATTGGTATCTGTTACGAAACATTTTGTCAACAGCAGCAGATCTGCGCACAAGCCTTCTCTCATAACTGTATGTAAAATATGGTTTTGAAGCCTAGCACTTTTATCAGGCGTTATCATTTGATTAGGCTTAGTCTAATCATTATCTCTTTATATTGGCCAGCCCATCACCAGTGTGGGCTAGACTCTTTATATCTCTACATCTGATGTCAAATAAGTCTTTTTATCAGTACTGGATCCACCTCCCATGGTGGTATCCGTGGGGAAGGCTGTCTAAACGGAAGGCTTTTATATGTATCAGCTGTCTGATGAAAAGCCTTCAGGGTGGCTGAGTGAGAGAGCCACTAGCTCCACCACTGGGTTAGGTTTGGAGAAGCTTTGGGGGTGGGGTATCGAGTGCGTGAGAAACAGAGCTGTCAGTGCATCAAGCACAATAAGGAGGAGTGACTTGAAAACCCTGCCTCAAGTGCTCCTCCACATCATGTGAACTTCTGAAGAAAGCGAGGGAAAGGGGAATGGTGCCTCCGGTTGAAGAGCTCATCCAGCCGAGCTATCGATTGAGGGACTGGAGAGCTCTGGGCCAGAGCTAGCAGGGCAAGTTGAATATGGAGGAGATAAAAAGTGAATGATATTGACCAGCTTCATTAAGGATATTAGAGTGATTAATAGACCTGTCCCAGCCTTTGATTCAACTGTTTCACTGTTTGTCAGCTTCCTCCCAGAAGTCAGCCAATACAAAGCGAGGTTCTGTGCAACTAATGGGGCTTCTGTCCTTTGAACGCTGAAGGTTAGAAAAGGTCTTCATGGCCTACAGCAAAGATTATTCATGGGGAAAAAAAGGACTTTATAATGGCAAGCATGCCTCTCACTAGCTAAAGGTCAGATATCATAGATAACAGGCTGGCTAAAAAGTTATGAGTGATATGCTTTAAAAACACATAAAAGCTGCGTGTCCTTTTTACCTGCAGTGGTCCTGAGATTTGCGAGCGCTGCGAGGTTAGGGGACTTGGACTTCTCAGTGGATTAGGGAGTTTATTGTGAGGCAAGCCATGACTTCATTCATCTGCAGACTGAGCTCATTGAGGGTCCTTTCCGGTGAATGGAAATGAAGGCTGATTAATTCTCCCCTGGGCAGTAGTGGCTCACTTCACAGCTGGAGGTGTTTGGGAAGTAAAGCAAGAAGAGTGGTCAGTATGTCACACTGTTGCGTTCCAGTGCTTAGACCCAGGTCTCCAAAAAATGCACCTTTCCTATGCATCACGAAACCACACATACTCTATCAGGTGGACATTGAGGTTTAAAACCGACACACAATCAAACTGTCATTCATTCCATTTGTGCATGCCCTAGCCAATCAGTTTCCAATCCACTCTTTCACAAAGAAAATTACTGCAGGTAACCTTTCCAATGAGAACTACTGAAAGAGCACTGTGGCCACCCCAGAACTAGCTCCTAGACTTCTGACATAAAGCATAGTAAACACAAACTGTGTATTTCATTGGCGGTGGTTCTGTAGTTGCACGAAACGCTGAATGTATCATGCATAAGATGGCCTAATTGAGTTTGATGTTTGCAACTTCAAAGCATTACCCTCAGAGGACTACTTTACTGCCGTGACCATATCGGTCAGAGATGACTTAACACGATCAGATTAGCCACCGTAAATTCTCATATGTGTCCTTTTCATTGCCAAGACACCATTTAATCATGAAATAGAGGAGCCTAATCCAATTGATCTTGATGAATGATCAATTACGATGACTAAGAAAAATCAAATAAGGGTAATGAACTTTAATAAGGAATTCTAAAAGCTTTTTTTAAGTGAAAAATGACCTCTAAAGGGCTAAAATGGCGGAAAAAACGAGGGACCTCTCTATGTTTACAAAGCCAGTGATTTTAAGGCTGATTTTAATAATTGACTTGAGAAAGTGCCTGTGCAGAAGTTTGCTGATAAGCAAGAAGAATAGGTTGTAGTGTTTGAATCACAAAAGTCTATCGATCCTCTCTTTGAATAATGCACAGTGGCAGAGTCTTTGTCTAAGGGGTAATTTATGGATTGTTTCTGACCTCACTGGCTTCCCCTGTATTTGCTCTTTCTTTGCCTAAACCTCAAAGTATAGTGAGCTGCCAAACGTTTGTGTTTGCAGTGATAAATCTGGACACAGTGTGCTTTGGATTCCCTTGCTCCCCGAAGTCGTCCATGTTCTTAAAGTCAAAGCTGTATCAAAGGTCAAACATTATATCGTCTTTTCCCGCCTACGCGCAGTTGGACGTGTCATGTCAGATATAGCCACTCATTACTTGTCTTCGGTGGCAGGTTCAGGCTGCCCGTTCTGTGAATGGCTATGTGTAGAGCCATCAGGCCTGTAGTTGAAGTGTATGATTTCATGCCTTGCTCAGCACTTCCAACTTACCCCAAGCTTAGGGGTTTAATCACTCTTTTGCTTTTGTTGTGTTTCGTTTTATGCCTCAGGTCAGAAAGTGCTGAGCGTGGCTTTAGCGCTGCATGCTAAAGAGAGACACTGTGCTGTATCCTCTTATTGTGGTCTGAATGGAACATATCATTGGACATTATATGCAGCACTTCGCAAATTAATGAGCTAAGAGGGCACATCATATTACACTGACCTAATGCCACACTGCATCGTGTATAGTCTCATATCAAGTTCATGCCTCATATCTCATTAAGGCTGCATGAGTTAAATATGTATTAATAGTGATTGGGATTCGAAATCGACATCACAACCCTGTACATCATAACCCTGCAGTTTTGAATAATGCATAGCTTTAGTGCCCATATCTATAATGTATGTCGGCCACGTACGTGTCATGCTTTTGTAGCAAATCAAAATGTACTCAAGTGGCATGGCTGTTGAGTGAGGGGAGTCAAGTGATAGCTACATGAAGCAGCTACATGATATATGTACTGAAGTGTTGGAGGTCATTAACTTACAGTTTTGATTAATATGCAAATGTAGACTTTGATCTATTAAAACAATGTATCTCCTAGTTCTTTTTGGCCTTTTAGCTCGTCTAATCTGTAACAAAAACTGCAGGGTAAGTCAAGTGCATAAACACCTTCACCCACAAATTAGAATCTGAAATCCATGAAAGCTTGTAAACCCAATATTTTCAACAGCAATACGTTTTTACCTGCCTAATTCCTCAAGGGATGTTTCGTCTTCTGTTTCCACCTCAAAGCCATTGCATATAATTGTATTTTTTTTCCTCATCCTTTGCAGATGGATTACGAAATGAGGTTTCTCGCTCATTTTGCTTGCTTTTGTTTTTGTCGCAGGTGCCGCTTGCTATCAGTGCGTGGCCTTTGTGGGGAGCATTAGGTATTCCGAGTAGAGCCCTGTTTACTGACAAGAATACGCGACTCTCAGCTGCACGGCTGAAAGGTGCTCAGTAGTGACAATTACTCTGCTCAAAGTGACAGAAAACAACAATGAGTAAGATGAAGAGAGAAAAGTAACCTTCAGTGAGTCTGCTAAAACAACAGAAGAACCTTTTCGTACTGAGGATCTGTCACATCACTAACTGTTCACTTTTCACTTTTATGAAGCTTTTATGAAGCTGCCTATGATCGTGTCTCTGGCTTCTGTGTTGTCGAGAGTCAGTTGTTCTAGCTTGGCCTCTAAAGTGGTCCCTCAGTGGATATGACCCAGGCTGGACAAGCCCTCATTGATATATTTGGGAGCCTGCTTGATTAACACTAATTAACACAATATTTGCTATTGTCTTTGGCACAGTTTAGGGAATAGTACAATTTGTGGCTACTTTAGCTCAGATATTCTCAATTTTAAGCCTTATGATGTGTTATTAAGAACATCCGGAGAACCTTCCCCAGTTAATAATAGAGAACCAGTTTAATGCAAATGCTTTGCTTGGTTTGCAGTTACGCTGATTGGCAGTGGCTTCCCAAGTTAAGATGAATGTAGTGGCCATTTCACTGTAGTGTTACATCCCTGAACCCACTGAAACTGACCTCATGGAATTTACAGATTTGATCTTTTGCAGCCTGAAATCATTTAGACTGGTCCGAGCACTTGATGCTGGCTGTCCCTAGCAAACGAGAAAGAATTACAAGTGGCTTTTGTGGGTAGTGAGGGCGGAAGGCCTGGAGGAGAAATGGATTAACTGATCTCTGTCAGCGAAAAGCCAAACGAAAATGCATCCCATATGATGTAAACAGCCCAAGGAAAGGAATTTGAATGTCCCTCGGTGGAATATTGACAGCCTGAGATAATGGTACATTGATCCTCATCTCCAGCCTTTGTGATGGGGGTGAATTCTTTCTGTTGCATTGCATTAAAATTGGTTTGCTATTGGTTTATGCTCGATATAAAGAAAGAAGCTCACAGTGTTCTGCTTTAAAACAGTCCAACCCCCTGTGACTGAATTGAAAGAGTTAGAGGAAACATTTTGCTGTCTCTGGCTAGAGATGCAGCATTCTTATTTTTTTATCTTCCCAACCTCTCGAGATGATGTTGTAAATGAATATTGATAATTTGTCTGTGAGATGCTCCTCATAAGTGCTGCTTGGCTGGGTGGGAGTCATTATGCACTTCGTATTTGCATTTGGTGAGCTGCAATTACCTGTCCTGCATGCTTCACGCGAGGCTGTATTAATAAGCCTGCTCTTTGATTCCATCTATCCAGGGCTGTCAGGGTCTGCGAACGTTGCAGGCTGCGCAGCTGTGATTTATAAAAGCGTTTTGGAGGTGTACATGAGGCACCCACACGCTGATCCATCATGCGGCTCCCCCGCTGGGCCGCTCTCACACCACCACAGCTCAAATTAGGCCCTGCATACTCGTTCTACCCACTACACGTGATACACCGTGGATTTGGGCCCAGATAAGCAGGGATTAGATGGGATCTCCTCTAAAAATGAGCAAATGATTGAACTGCAATATTGTGCACACAAAGGCAGGTTTGTTTGTCGCCGTTGACTCTTCTTTGTTTTCGTGCCACTTTCTTTTTCTTTTTTTCTTTTTTTTTTTTTTTTTTTTTTGCCCGTCTGTGATTCTCGGTCTGGTTGTGTACTTTGCTGTAGTCCTTTTTCTTTTCTTTTTTCCCCTTTGTTTTTTGGAGAGTCAAATAGGAGGTTTTTATCTGCATTCTGTACCAGTGAGCCACGTGCTGCTCATCAACTTATAGGCAGAGCAGCAAAAATGCAGAATATTTCCAGAGCCACAAAAAAAAAGAAAGAAAAAAAGAATGCTAATGTGACTAGATAAATGAGAATTTGTTTGTTGCCATAGCAACTCCTTGGGTCATAAGCCAGTGAGAAGATGAGGCCGGGGCTGAAGCTGTGAAGGTGATTAGTCTTTTGTGTCTGTCATACTTAATTTAGCATCACACACACACACACACACACACACACACACACACACACACACACACACACAGACGCATGCATATGCACACTAAACCTCCAGCACTACACTCAGCACCGGAAATGAAAGATGAGAGACTATTTCAGGGGAAATTAAATATACACAGCATATTTAATTAGACTGAGAAGTCATTATCAACTTTATTTATATGGCTCCTTGAGTACTGATTGTATGTACAAACTGTGTTTTCGCCCTGTTGTCATGGCTCACTGTGGGGCTGAGATAAGGAATCTATTGTGTGTGACCGTGCCACTGGCTATCTTGCCAAAGCCTGCCAGGAGGCTCAGCGGGGTCAGTCGAAGGCACTCAGCGCTTCCACACACGCACTCGCACATCAGCCTTGTACAGAACTATGTCCAGTGGGCTGTGGCTAACATGACATTCACAGTAGCCAGTTTTTTGCCCACAGAGCCTGAGGACCAAGAGTGGAAGTGTGAGTGAAGACCTGTCCACAATGCCTCACACACTTTTCTAAGCATGCGCACACACACGCTTGAGCACTTTTGTTGGCATCAGGTTGACGTGACTTAGCTTGGCTGCCATGGCTCGATTGCCCCTTGAGGAGAAGATGCATTTTTGCTTGCATACTCAAGAGCTATGCCCACTGGTTTTCAATCTCACTCTCTCTCATTCTCTCACCGTCTTGCTTTTATTCCCTTTCTCCCTCACTCTCTCTGTTTCTCCCTTTCTCAGTTACTCTCTTTCCCTCTCTCACTCTCTTTTTCTCTCACTGGTGATTTAGTGATTCAGCCCTTGTGTGGGCAGCCCAAGGGACCAGCCTTCAGCCTCTCTGTCCACCGGCAGCCCCCTCCGATGCTAAGGGACAGCATCTCACATCTCACATCTCCGCCTGGCAACAGCCAGCTCTTCAGCAAGCAAGCACCATTGTGACAAGTGGTACTAAGCTGCTTAACCGGGTCCATCCTCTCCGCCACACGTTTGTAATGGCCTTCGGATGCCGTGCCACCTTAGCCCTCATTCCAGCTTTATCTGGGCACGGCATTCGGCTACTTAATCAACATGCAGCCCCTACTCTCGCAATGTCTGCTTCGTCTGGTTTGCATAGACTGGAGGGCAGCCTGGTCCCTAGTGCTTTAGCAATGAGGTGTGTATGCATCAGGCTGTGGAGTCGGACCCGGCCTGCAGGCCACTTAAACCTCTCAGCCACTCTCCCCAGAGGACTCACTAATTCCCAGAGCCATGCAGACTCAGGCAGCAGTGCAGATGAGCTTTTCTGCCTCTCACTCTCTTCTGCTCTCACTTACTTTGCCTCTCTCTTCAGGCAGAAGAGGAGGTGCCATCTCCAAGGCCATTGCCCACACTTCTGGATGGCACCCCACAGGGCCGGTAATTGCGACAGGCACGTAGATAGTAGTGAGGAGGGGACAGACTAATTTTTTCTAAGAGATTTCCTGCTCTTTCCAGTTTGCCCCTGTCGGCTAGCGCTGACATTAGCGCTCCATTGCTGTGGGCTGGCAAATAACTCTTCTGCCTCTCATCTGATTGCTGTACGCACAGCTCCACTGCAGCAGAGAGAGAGGGAGATTTGTAGGAGGACTGGTGATTAAGTTGGCTCGGAAAGCCAGACTAACTGATCTTCTGATTCTGAATAAAACTTCATCCCTGTCCAGCACTTATTACTATTGTTTGTTCAAACTTTTTAAATGCACTTCTGTATGTGGCAAGTCTTCAAAGTTACTAAATCACACTAAATTTGACTGAACTTGTTTACCTGAAGAACTGGTCTTACTTTAAAGCTTTCTCCTTTATGCGAAGCTTCAAGCTGTTGGCCCAGAGTACGCTACCATACTTCTCAACAGTGGTCCACATTTTAATCTTTGGCTTTTAGTCCCAATAGACCACCAATTTTTTTTTTGTTTGTTTCTCACCTTATTCCTGCTGCTTTCAAACAAGAACCACCAAACTTGAAATGGAGCTTCAGACTATTGGCTCATACTATACTAGTGTTTTTCATAAGGCTAGCCCACTCACATCTCTTCCGTTTCATCCCACTCTTCATCACTATTGGCCATTGATTTATTGTCGGCATTTGTCCAAACTTCTCCCACTCTTATCGCTCGTAAGCCAGAACCACCAAACTTGGTAAGGACCTTCAGGCGACTTGCAAATATTACGCTACTGATTTTCATTCTGATGACCCACTTCTATCCCCTTTTCTTATCCCTCATTCCTCTCATTAAAGCTCCTCATTTGACCTTGAACTTGTTATAAAGGCCGTAATGACAGATATATCAACATATGTGAAAACATATTCTCCAACTGTTCTGCTTTCAGTTTTAGCTTGCTTTGTTGGGCAAACGTCTCTTTATAAACTTCCCAGTTTTAATTTGCTCTCGGCAGCCATCCCTCTACCTTTTTTCAACCACAATGATGTCTTGCTCAGAAATTGCAGCCCCTCTTTTTGCTGCATGAGTTCATAGGGCTCAATTATGGGCCCATAATGAATGGCTGTAATCAGTAAAAGCACATTAGGGAAGGTAGGGAAGAGTGCGGGTAAAGGCAGCCAGGCTGCTTTGTAGGCAGGCACTCGTTTTGCCACATTTGATTGAGATCAGTCCACCCTTTTTGACTAGCACGTCTCGTCTCAGACGTAACCATGGTTTCAATGGGTTGATGCAGCCGCTCGTATCAAGAGGCTGCTGTAAAGCCATGTTTCCTCTCTGCTACTCACACATGGATATGTCTGGTGTCAATCAGCAGTTTCCTCGCCCTGCCCAGCACTTCTGCAAAATGTATTTTTAGCAGCCTTCAAATGTGCTAAAGACCTGTGTCGCAACGTAGCTGCTGACCCTGACAGCTCAGTGAAAGGAGGAAGAGAGGAATAACAAAGGGGATTTTTTTCCAAAAAGAGGAATATCCAGCTATGTTGATTGTGCATCCACCCATGACTAATTATGGAGTGAAGATGGGTAGTGCTAACCCAGCCAATTTGCCAGGCGCAAGCCAACACTGCCGACACAGACAGCGAAGGGGAGATTTTACAGTGGCTGCTTATGTGAGCTTGCAGGGGAGTGTGAAGAGTTTTTATCTGTCCTTACACACCACCCTCAAGACTCTGGGGGAAAAGATTGAGTTTTCATCTCTAAAAGTTATTTGCACTTGCATTTTCACCTTAAAAGCCCCCACACATTTCTGTGCGTTCTGCTGTCAATAAACAGAAACATCATACCTGCCTGCAAAGATAGAAATATGGAATATATATCATTCACTGTTGACCAATTTTTCTATAAAGTGGATGTCTACTATTGATTATGTTAGCAATTGAGATTTTGCAATTTTTTGGCAAGAAATGTAGTAACTGCAATTATATATGCCCAGTTACACCGTTAAATACACAGTAAACTTGCTTAAGTGAAAGTGTGTTGGAGAGGATTCTCACTTTTAAAAATATCTCCTAATATTTATAGAGAATACAACAACAACGTCAATAATAGTAATAATAATAACAATGTACATTGTTATTGTTACTGTTGTTTTTGTTGTTGTTGTTATTTAAAGCTTGGCTGATATATAGGCTATATCAAAATATTATAAGAAATAAGGAATTGGTGGTCAGATGTGTTGGTTGCAAGTCGGCAGATTATTCAAGAGCCTGTCTTGCCCAGGCTGTTGGTCTGAGTGAGTAACTTGTGGGGTGGTGTCATCTTGATGGATTCATGGAATCGTGAGTGATGGAGAAACCTCCAAATGTCAAGAAATGCCCTCAGATGTGCTAGTTTTGATTGATGCAAACTGGCTTGAAACTCTGGGAAATTTATTTCAAAATAGGGTAATACATATAAATGTCTTATAGTGTTTTGAGAAATCGTGTGAAATCTGATCTGTTGCACTGAAAGGCATGAGTCAGTTTTCAAACCATGCACAAGGTAATGTCAGTATATTCAATGTTCAGGTGAATTCAATAAATAAGGTCAAATGGAGCCGTTCTTGCTAAATCTGCCTATTCCTTTTTGTTGACCAAAATCATTTTAAAATAAATGCTTTAGAGAAAAAAAGAAATATAAAGTCTCATGTTTTTTGTGGGGTTTTTTCTGTTTTTGTTGTGGATCATAATTGACACATTTGGATTTGGTGAGTGACGACTGTCCTTTAGTGCTGTGTTGTTCATCTAGACTGTTATCTGTTCTGACACACCATGTGTTTTGCCTCTTAAAAAGAAGAAAAGGTCCAGAAGAACTGATTGTGGACTGAACTATGCACCCATAATGCTACAGGAAACTCTGTGAGAAAGAAAGCAGACCTGCCGGCCACCTTCACGCAGAAGCTCCTTCTGCTCCTCCTCTCCTGGGAACCCTTTTTGGTGAAAGCCTTTCATGGAGATGACTCCATCTCCTGATTTGATAATTGGCTGCAGATCATGCTTGGTACCATGGGATTGGTTGGTGTCTAGAGAGTGCCCACCTGTCAGAGGGAGCCCTGTGAGGAGCCGTAATGGCTAGTTCCCCAGAGAGCGTGAGCCAGTACGCCGGGGAGTCTGATCAAAGGCCAGCAGCTCTCCGTGCTTGGTGTCCTGCCCGACTGACACACACATCTGTCTACCTGCCTCCCCCCCTCCTTTTTAATTGGCTGATAGCACTGGCTTGGATCACAGACAGCCTTCCGTCAACGCAGCTCCAATTTCAGCCCTGTCTGATCACTCGCCGTGTCTGAGAGAGAGAAAGAGCGAAGTGCTCCCCTGAGCTTTCCCCTTAGTTACCGCCAGCACGCTAGCCATGCTGGTGTTCTTGGTCTCACACGCACTTATTCATAGCGGTCTATTTTCTGTAGGATTCTTGATTTCTATATGCACATTGTATATTTTGCACACCTTGCACAGCACATTTGTTTATGTACATATGACGATAATGCTATGTGTAACATGCCCCAGAATTCATTAATTTTATCCAACAGAAAACATATTTGCATCTGTGAGAGTCACATCCCAACTGTATTGTCATAAATAACCTATACATTTAGTGACTGTATATTGCTTTAAGTTGAATGTGTGGTAGATAATAATATTGTTTTTATGCAATTAACGTACCTCAAAATTACATATCTTGTACTCTCCGAGTAATTGAATTCAGGAAAAAAAAACACTTGCATCTAGATTTATAATGTTTCTAATACTCTTAGCTGTTGATTAATTGGCACATAAATAATTCCAATGAACAGTTTATACATTGTTTGCTACTATGAAACTGACGAAAAGGCAGGAGGCAGAGCTGGAGGTGTCAGAGTTAAAGATGCTGAGATTTGCATTGGGTGTGACGAGGATGGACAGGATTAGAAAGTAGTATATTAGAAGGACATCTCAGGTTAGACATCTTGGAGACAAAGTTAGAGCAGCAAGGTTGCGTTGGTTTGGACATGTGCAGAGGAGAGACGAGGATTATATTGGGAGGAGGATGTTGAAGATGGAGCTGCCAGGAAAGAGGAGAAGAGGAAGACCAAAGAGGAGGTTTATGGACGTGGTGAGAGAGGACATGCAGGTGGTCGGTTTGAAGGAGGAAGAGGCAGAGGACCGGAAGAAATGAAGACGGTTGATCTGCTGTGGCGACCCCTAAACAGGAGCAGCAGAAAGAAAAGAAGAAGAATCAATTGCCAGGCTGTTTACAGCCTGAGCTCAAACAAACATTGTTCACAAATGAAGGTGTAAAGGTGTTATTTAGCTTGTCAGAAGTTTGTGTTGGCAAGGCCCATGACATTTCTCCTGCATTTTCTGCAGTGAAATAAGTTTTTGTACCTGCGATATACATTTTTTGTACCCGCCAATTTCCTAAAACTAGATGTTTTCATGAGGTATCAGCATTAGAAGAAATAATCTGAAGTCATTTGGCTTGAACCATCAAAAAAGCATATTGATCTTTTCATTTTGAACCTGACTTGAGAAATTTCTTCCTCCATTTTTGGAAGGCCAATTCACTGACCCAGAGATCGAACCCCCACTGACCCCCAGCCATGGATGGCTACCACGTCACAGAGGATCAGTCTCACATTCTATCGAGGACGGGGCCAGCATTTGGACAATTGAGAGAATATTTTAAAATGAGAATACATGAAGGTGAAAGAGCACTTGGCCAAGCTTTGAATGTGATTTGCAGACTCACACTCTACTGCTGCTACAGTGTCACACAGAGCGGGGCCAGCTGGAGAGAACACACTCTAATGAGTTTTTACCATGTGCACTGTGCTCACTGTGCTCTCCCAGAATCAACACACCCTCGCAGAGCTCTTGACCAGCACAAGCGCAGAAGCAGTGACCAGATAGAGACGGGCAGGCCTGTCATCCTGTTTTTTTTTTCTTTTCTTTTCTGTTCTTTCAAAGGCTAACTCACTTCCAGGTCTGCCAGGCCTTTGATGCATTGCAGTCTAGCCAGCACCCTGATCACTCCCAACAACTCCTTTGAAGAAGTTTGGTCACACTCACCCACACACACACAAATGCGTACCCACTCCCACATGTGTGTGATGACCCTGGAGCATTGTGGATTATACAACCCAGCACTATCTAGCCACAGTTTGACTGGCTAATTATGAACCAGAGTGATCCATAGCAGGCACAAGAGTCATTTAGCGTTGCTGGCAGCAGAGATGAACTGGCCAGGGATGTGCTCTCTCTGCCTTTTGTATTCATGAAGTTGGCTAATACACGTGGATGGAACCTGAAAATGAAAAACTCATTCAGGGGATGCATTTAGCTCTTGTAGGATACCCCCGCTATAAATTTCCGAGTTAATCAAATAGTTCTAAGGGAGCAGAGTTCAGGTCAGCGGGGAGCTGTGCCGCAGACTGAACTGCAAGAGAAATGTTCACTGCTTGCTAATGCTACACAAACATATCTCTCTACAACCCGTTGGGCTAGATTTAAACATTTTCATCCACACATGGCTGGGCATAGTAAAAAAAGCACCAAGAGGCTTAGGGTAAATAGCCTAAACCCTATTAATCTCTCCGTATCCCTCCCTACTGCAGTAAATACATTCTCTTTGTATTGCTCCATGTACGACATGAAAAAGCCTGCACAGCTATATGTAATTCAGCTTGGCCTGTAACAGACGTAAGAAACAGCTTTCATGAGTCCACAGCACTAGGACTACCAGACCCTGTTCTGATTGCTGCTGCAACGTGCTAATTATTTTTTCGAAAGGATGTCGCTTTAGGAGAGCTCAAGCCGTCTTGTTCAGAAATCCGCCCTCAGGGGTTGACTCATCGTATATGTGGAAGGCGAGCGGTGTTGTTGGGGTCTCTGTGGGGGAGAGACAGGGCTGGAGAAGGTTTCTATGCAACACCAGTTGATGGAAATGTAGTGCATGACCTTCCTAAAGTCTCATTGGTTGGGCTGCTTGTAAGGAATACAGCATGGCCTCTTTTAGGCTAATGATGTGGGAGTGGGAGTATGGAGGAATTCAAGTTGCATGTAAATGTAATACCAAATGCGCTCAGAGCTAGAAGACCCCATCTATACGCGATTGTTCTGTTGGTTTTTTGATCTGAGGGTTACTGGAACCCTTCAGCATGAAACGGCACACTTGTGAACAGTGTCATGTTGTTACCAATAACAGATACAGCAAGGTTTGATCTTTTGTCACCTGCTGCCTTAAGGTCATACCATTATGTCATTACAGTCAGCAGTAATGGTAAAATGACACCTATATTAATAGACATAATCTGACAATTTGACATCTTCCATGATACGTTTATGACATGGCATGACGTGACATGTCAATGTTATGGAGCAGCACCTATTGTGATCAGCTTCTGGTCTGAATTATGTTCGTACGATTTATAACTCTGCTTTCCTGTCACCTTTCTGCTTAAGATGAGACACAATATTGCAGGCCGGCACTGGTGGTAGTGGAACACGTTCAGTTTAACACTTTAAAGTGTGTCATTTTTTTAATTAACCCTAACTGAAACACTTACGACGCTTTATGTATTTCACATTTTCACCCATGCCACTGGATTACACACACATGTTAAGATGAAGGAAAACTTCACTTAAAAAGCACTCCAGTGCTGATTCTATTCTTTTTTTGAACCTGCCACTATTCTGTGGTTAGACTGTGCAAGCCCAGGCCGATAATAAGCCTGTAAGAATTCACGCTGAACTTGAACCTGATTAAAGGTTTGCCTTCTCAGCCTGTTAAATTCTGTCACTCAGACAGAAGCTGCGCATTTACTGAAGTCACATGGAAGCAATGCCAAGATGTGATCTAGACTAGGTAGACAGTTTTACTACTACTACTAGTGTTACTACTAATACTACTACTACTGCTACTAACACTAATACTAATACTACTAAAACTACTACTAATACTAACACTAGTACTGTTACTATTACTACTACTACTAATGTTACTATTACTACTACTACTACTGTTACTACTATTACTACTACTTCTACCACAACTAGTGTTACCTCGACTACTTTTACAACTACTACTAATGCTACTACTAGTGCTACTTCTACTACTATTACTACTACTTCTACTACTACTAATACTACTACTACTACTACTAGTGTTACTTTGACTACTATTACTACTACTTCTACTACTACTAATACTACTACTACTACTACTAGTGTTACTTTGACTACTACTACTACTCCTGCTGCTGCTAGTAGTAGTGTTACTTCCACTACTATTACTACTACTACTAGTGTTACTTCTACTAATACTACTACTACTGCTGCTGCTACTAGTAGTTTTACTTCCACTGCTGTTACTACTACTACTACTACTAATATTACTACTACTACTACTACTATTGATATTTCTGCTGTTACTACTACTACTACTACTACTAATACTACTACTAGTGGTACTGTTGTGGAAAATTGAAGTGTGAGCCTAAGTCTGAAACTTTTTCTAAGTCAGAAACCAAACAAAGTCAAAAATCAAGCGAAGTCAGAGAGATGCAGCACAACCAATTTACTGAAGAGTTTCAGCAGGCGTGGTCCAGTGGGAGCAGCTCCAAATGCTCATCCCAACGTTGGACTTTAAGTACATTTCAAACCCCTTGTAAGAATGGAACTACGTGCAGGGTCAGCTACTTGCTACCTTCTGGGGTCAACAAACTCTGTGACCTCAGGAATGTGAGGCACTGTGAGACAGGGACAAAAGTAAAGGGATTTTTACTATAGTACTTCTAATACTACTACTAGTGGTACTTCTAATACTACTACTACTACTACTAATGTTAATTCTACTGTTACTACTACTACTACTCCTCCTATTACTACTACTACTACTACTAATAATAATAATAATAATAATAATAATAACAAATATTATTTTTGTTGTTTTTGTTGTTTATTTCTTTATTTATTCATTTAAAGATGAACTTTCGGTAGGAGCTGAAAGGAGTCTTTATTTAGATGTTAGAGTTCTCAAAAACTCATATTTTGTTTCCTTACACAAAGATGCAGCAAAGGTTTGCCAGGAGAGGGAAAGAAAAGGTCTATCATGGCATGGCTGACAGCACACTCCAGCGTTGCCTCTGTTTGTTTTGCTGTTCGGTATAAAAAGTGGCTGTTTTGCCAGATGAAATATTCATGATCTGCGCTCTTGTGTTTTTGCTTCTTCTGTGAGAAATTAGAAACAGTTTGGAGATTAGGGCTGCCTTCTCCAAAAACAAGGGATGGGCCAAAGTAATGGTTGTTCTTAAAGTCTTTGAAAAAACTGCTGACCTCCCAAGTCAACTCGAGTTAACATTAGTATTCATACATACCAGATATAAGTTCAAATCAGCTACTGAGCGCCTTCCGCTCATTAGGATGGATATGTTGTGGTTTTGGTTTGGGCATTGTATTATTTAGAGAGAGCAAGAGGCAGAGGTAGAGAATGCAGTTCAGGGAGAAAGAGAAAGAAAGAGTGGAGACAGAGAGAGAGAGAGAGAGAGAGAGAGAGAGAGAGAGAGAGAGAGCGAGAAAGAGAGAGAGAAAGAAAGTGAGTGAGAGGAGAGAAAGAGAGGCAGATGAACACAGTCACAGAGCTGAAGAGAGAGAGAGAGAGAGAGAGAGAGAGAGAGAGAGAGAGA
>CM029381.1:14935446-14958185 GCA_017165825.1 Hepsetus odoe | reverse complement strand
TTTAACTTACAGCTTTAACTCCAGATCAGATGTTTCACATGCTGTGTAAAGTGTTAACTTTCTGTTTAAAACCTCAAAACCTGTCGAAATGTCTGCCAGCTGGTGTGTGAGTGTTTATTTAACAATTTCATCTCCAAGTCTGGTGTGTGTTCCTGGTGCTCTATGTTAAGTCTCTTCTAATAATGGCCTCCACATAGACTTTGTGGTCAAATGGAGGTCAGCTAATTCTTTCTCTGTCTTTCTATTTCTTTTCTTACTTCTTCATACATTCTTTACCTAGCTGTGCCCCTCTCTATCTCTCTCTCCTTCTCTCCCCATTTCTCTCTTTCTCTCTCTCTCTCTGTCTTTCTATTTCTAACTATCTCTCTCATTCGCTCTCTCTCCTTCTCTCCCCATTTCTCTCTCTCTCTGTGCATATTTCTCCTTTTGCTTTCTTCTCTCCCTCCATCTGTCTCTCAATACCTTCCATCTCTCTGTCTCTCTCTCTGTCTTTCCATTTTCTCTCTCTCTCTCTCTCTCTCTCTCTCTGTCTTTCCATTCTCTCTCTCTCTCTCTCTCTCTCTCTCTCTCTGTCTTTCCATTCTCTCTCTCTCTCTCTCTCTCTCTCTCTATCTGTCTTTCCATCTCTCTCTCTCTGTCTCTCTCTCTCTCTCTCTCTCTCTCTCTCTGTGAAAGAGAGAAAGAGTTGACCTGATCAGTCAAGGTGTAGGATGCTGAAGACCAAAGACTTTAGAAAAACTTTTTATATATTTTTATTTTTTTAAAATGCAGCAGCAAGAAGGAGGAGAAAAGATGTTGACAGCTGTCTAGCTGTCTATATGTCTTTCTGTCTCTGTCTGTCTCTCTCTCTCTCTCTCTCTCTCGCTCTCGCTCTCTCTCTCCTCTCTCTCTCTCTCTCTCTCGCTCTCTCTCTCTCTCTCTCTCTCTCTTTCTCGCTCTCGCTCTCCTCTCTCTCTCTCTCTCTCTCTCTCTCTCTCTCTCTCTCTCTCTCTCGCTTTCTTTTCAAATAAAATGACACAGCCATTTTTTTCTGATGGATAACAGATATGGTTTTTAGCCACATCCTTTCTTGCATAACTCTTTGTCAATCAATCTTCCTGTCTGAATATGTTAGAGACTCGCTCAATGTTTACAATCCATTTGTGCCCATTTGTTTGGCTTTCTATAATGCGCCATTGAAATGATTGATCAGCCTTTTTCTACAGAGAGACAGAATACCTGTTGTCTGCTGGAAAGAGGCGTCCCAAGTTCCATTGAATTAGGGAACTCAATTTGAATTTAAATTTCTCAACCAACCATACATTACTCAGAGGACTCGCAAGGCTCCTCACTTTACCTATAAGGTAAGGTGTAGGTGTGGCTGGAAGAGATTTGGGAAATGTCACAGGCTTGAAAAACATACTGACATTCGCTGGATTCAAATGCTGAGAGACGGATTCTCGTTGTGAACTCACAGCTGAATGCCAAGGGGGAGCAAGTTTTGAATGGCGCTGTAGGACACTATATCCATTTGAGTACTAATAGCCCAATTATATAAACCCGCTGTGGCCCTTGTCAGAGTTGCTCAAATCCTTATTCTTGTCCATTTATTTTCTGTTTCCAACAAAGCAACTTCAAGAACTGACTGTTCACTCACTGCTTAATATATCCTACCCCTGTACAGGTGCCAGTGTAATGAGATCATCAATGTTACTCACTGTCAGTATTTTTTAAATCTTTTGGCAGATCCTTACACACACACACACACACACACACACACACACACGCACACGCGCGCGCTACGCACTACAAAAGTCACTTGAAGTCCCCTGTGAACATTTTCTCAGTGCTGTCAGCTGGTGTTTTTCGTTTTTAGTTCTTACTGGTGATATACAGCTATATAACTGTAACCGTTCTCAAGCGTCTCTAGCCTTGTCGTCGTTGCCCTCAAACAACATTTGTAGGATTTCAGCACTCTCATCTTCAAGAGAATGTCCAGTGTTTTGAAGTTTTCTAAAGTGCTGGACTTTGCTAGTCACGTCTCAGCCAGCAACCGCTGCGTCCACACTCTCGTTTTTCAAAACCAAACCACAGCAGGGTGAAAGTGTCTCTAAACTAAATCCCTGCTTTGATTTGGTCTGCTGGAAGGTGTCTTCAGTCCTCTGGCTGGCTCTCAAGCAATGATGAAAAAGAAAAAAAAAACACACATTGATCTCTAAACACTGGGTGTTTAGAGCACTGGGGTGGTGGTGGTTGTCTAGTGGTAGGATGCTTGACTATGGCTCTATGGACCAACAGGTTCAAATCCCACCTCCAGCATTACCACCATCCCTGGTGGTAAGGGTCCCTGAGCAAGACCCTTAACCCTGAGTGTTCTTTCTCCAGGGGGACTGTCCCTGTAATTAGGACGTGGAAGTCGCTCAGGATAAGAGCGTCTGCTAAATGCAGTAAATGTAACACTGCAATCTAATTTGCAGATTACGCTGTTAACTCTAGACACTGTGATGTCTGGAAAGGAAAAACTTTTAATGATAGCATGGGATATTGTAAAATTGTACTCTAGTTTAACATAGATTTAAAGTGCGTTAAAATCTGATGGATCTAAAATTATTTGAACACAATGGTGGTGACACATTCTTCTGAAAGTGTTAAGATGGCAGGGTTAAGAAAGCTTTAGTGCCGTTGATGCCATGAAAAGTTATTCCCAATTCCCAAAGTTATTCCAGCAGTCCTTGTTGAAAGCACTCTGAAGAGTTTGGCTTTTCTCGCCATAAAACCAGAAACATTTTCAGAGGTACTAGCAGCATTAGAGGGGTAACATTCATCTAGCTGACTAAAACCTAGAAAAAAATCATCTAGGTGGCGAAAACCCTTAGGCAACAAGTGGTGACAATTTTTGTAATTGCACAGACGCTAAAGCTCTGTGTGAGGGGAATAATAGCAGCCATTCATTGCATAGAGGTCTTTTCAAAGTTTATCATTGTTGTCTTAAGAGAATGTTTATATATACCAGTGGCCCACGGCTGAATATGATCAATAGGCACCTGAGGAATCGTCTGTGTTTGGCGGCAGCGTATCCACATTCATTTGTGTCCAGTGGAGTTGAATATTGATGATTGCTGCGTGTTGTTGGTCGACCGCCGCCTCTCACCCAGGTCATTTCCTGACATTTCACAGTGACTACAGACAACTAATAGGGCTCAGAGCCAAAAGAGAAAGGGAAAGTTCTGCAGCTCTCAGCCCAGCATGACCTCCAGACTGATTGTTCTGAAGGAGAACAAGAAGCTCCGTGCTTTGTAACATCCATGTTTTGCCTTTCCACGTGCAGTGTGTCATTAGGATGAGGTGATTTCCCCAGACCTGGCCTGTCAGATGCTCTGGTGAAAGTCATTAGCATGTGGTGACATGTCGTCTTTTCCAAACCCCAACGTAGGGTGATGTGATGGACTTAAACTTGGAGTCTGGTGTCTGTTGGGGGCTCAAGGACAGGCATGCAGTATAGTTGCTGCAGACCACTGCAATGTCAGACCACTGTCAGCCTCCCCACCACCCGCATGAGACACACAGCATAGATGGCCAGATTACATCAGGCCCCCAATTTCTTGCGCTCACAGCACTGAAATGACCTGCAGGGCTTGGATGTATGTGTGTAGATACTCAAATATTAGATTTAAAACATGCTGATGAATATGGACATGCATTGCACGTGTAGTTTCTGTGGCAACCAGAATCCTACAGATGGACACTAATACACTGACCCATCTTAGTACTTGTCTGGGTAATTTGGGTAAATGAATAGGCCTGCTTAATTTCTACATCATCTGATAGTTTTGAACTGGATTTTGCTTGAAAATGTGTAGAATTTTAGACAATGTTGGTCCATGAGCAACTACTCTGCAACTCATATTATGCCATTCATATTATTTGGAAACACTTCAAACAAAAAACATTGCAAGTTAGAGCAATGGATGTTGTGCAAGCCCATTTGGTCACATAGTAAACTAAACTAAACTGACAGCTTTTAAAAAATAAACCCTTATAAATCACGTGTTTCCTAAGCATGAAGCAAAATGTAGGAGAGGATTCCTTCTAGCAATGTTTTTAATGGGTCTGGGGTGCTAATTCAAGGTTTTATTTAAGAGGGCAGCGGTGGCCTAGTGGTTAGGGAGTTGCCCCGCATCGGAAGATTGTGGGTTCAATTCTCTCACAAGTAGGTTGCCCTGAGGTACTGTTGAGCAAGGTACCATCCCCATCACTGCTCCCCGGGCACTTTCAATAGCTGCCCACTGCTGCAGGGTGTTTGTGTGTATGGGTTAAATGCAGAGGTCCAATTTCGTTGTGGTTCACGTGTGCTGTGCTGTGACCTCGCAATGACAAGGGTTGTCACTTTCACTTTCACTTTTTAACTTACTGTAAGGACATCATTCTGCCCTGGAGTGTAGCAAAGCTTAGTAACCAACTAACCAAACTGAATGATCTCAAAGCTGCTATGGCTCATCTGTAGACAAACCCTTCAATGTGTTTATTTGCATAAGAAAAGGTTTGCCTCACACACAAGCTAACATTTGATATTTTGATGATTTAGCTGTGAGAACTAAAGTGAGAACATATGGTATAAATGAGAAAGTTTATGAGCATAATTATTAATGAATGTTTAGAAACGGTGCTATTTTTTTTCCATCTTTGAATTATTTGCAGCATTGTTAGCTGATGAAAATGAGCCTTTCTGCAAGATTAGACAGCTTTGCCTTCAATCTCTATACTCAACTCTAATAGGAGAACGTCTCTAAGAACTCTAAGAACGTCATGGTAATTCAGTTATGGTTTGAAAGGATGTGACAGTTTCTTGTTTATTAGCATATTAAAATGTATGTGTCCCAGAAGTCTGCTGCACCACTTTCTGAAAATAGCCTGAAACGTACCATATTAATGTCTTTTGAAGCTTGATTTTAAAAATGATTTTATATGGATTATAACTGCCCGATAAGAGCATCCGTAAAATCATAGTCTTCAAACATAATGGTAATAATAGTAAAGAAAATAACAGTTAAAAAGAATTGTTGTTTGTTTTTTTCTTGGCTGTAGAAAGCGAATTGTCCTTTTTGGGAAAATTGTGCATTTTCAGCCTACAAAAATATGCCTTTCCGAGTGTCTAGGCTGGTTTACCATTATGGACTGGGAAAGGAGGGCCATTATGATTCTGAAGCTTCTCAAATGGGATCTCATGAATAGTACCATCCATGAACTACAGAAATCTGAGACGGTACATTTTTACTCATGTGGAGAAACAGTGTTCTTGAATAAGGATGTCAAGATGACATGAATAGTGGCAGCAGAGGGAGTACCGCTGTTTCTATAGAGATCATATGCAGATCCAAGATTTCCTATTGTTGTGTAGGTAGCTGGATGTGGAGTTGGTTTCTTCTCGTATTTTCTTTTCCTCTCCTCGACTAAAGGGAGTTGGGGTGGGATTGGTAAGATGTGGCACAAATAGAGCTGCTTTGTAGCAGATGTAGCTTATCCTTTTGAAGTGCTCTCCGCCTCTCTGCCAGAAGCTATAGCCGATTGATAGCTGTGATATCCATCGATGGGAATGTTTGCTGGTGTGTGTGAGAAAACATTCAGCATTTGTGTGTGTGTGTGTGTGTGTTTGTGTGTGTGTGTGTGTAGGGAGGGAGGTTGTTCAGGAGATGAAAATAGTGGATGAAGGTTAGCAATTCACAGCTGATTAAAAACTGTTTCCTCTTTTCTGCCACGCTCTGTGAAGTAGGTAGCAGGTGGTTGGGACAGGTGTCTGATGGAGGCTGTGCTGAAAGACATTGAAATGGCAAGCAAATTGGAGGAAGCGTTTTGTGGGGGCTTCCGGTGATTGGTGTCAGGGTTGATGGATGTTACTACCCTGGGACGCAAAGCCTGGGCCGGGTGGCCAAAGAGCCCAGGTGCTGTGGAAGGGGCCAGAGGAAGCAGAGAGAAAATAAGGAACCAGGAAAAGAACAAGGTCTTTACTGGAACATTTATAACCGCAAGACAAAGCTGCCTGGCAACCACAATACAGAGACTCGTGGTACCCCACAGTTGCACATGGAGGCTGGATGTGAGCGAATTCCTGACTAAAACTCGAAATCTGTGTTATCCATGTTAGAGTGACCTTTACAGGACAAATGGCTCACAGTATGCTGGGTGTGTGTCAGCTTCAGATAAAAAGAGATGACATTAGAAAAGATGATCTTTGGTCCCTGTACTGATTTGCGGAGGTCAGGGTGGGGGAAGAAAGTTTTTTTGTGTGTGTATAGAGAGACGACAGAGATGGAGAGTCACAGAAGGAAAATGAAGAGAAATGACACTTCAGTACTAGGTTATGTACACAATATCCAGCTTTGTCAAACACCTCATCACTCCCTCAATGCTTGCTCCCAATTTCCCCTCCACCCAGCGATTGCAGTGGTTCACATGGGCCCGGACCAGGGAAAAAAATCCATATAGCTTACGGCAGTGTCCACAGGAAATCCTGTGCAAGTCCTTAGACCGATGTTGGAGCTCAACTCCCATGATCTCGCCCACCTCCAAGCCGCCACAGCCCAAAACAATAGAGTGCCGAAACCGCTCAGCTTTTATCGCTGCTTCTCATCTTAATACCTTTGTAAGTTGGGCCTTAAGACCAAAGCTGTTTGTTTAATATTGACTTTCCCCAGTAATCCATTTCTAAATGGTAGCAAGTCCCTTTTCAATTGAGACATCACTGAGCTTGTTTTTATCCCTTAACCATTTTTCCATTTTCATCTCACCTCGCATTTTCCTCTTTTTCGAAGGATTTATTATGTCCTCTTTCTTTTTCGACTTTCTTTCTTCTTTTTTTTCTTTTTATTCCTTTCTTTTTTTGGCTGGCATAAGTATGACAGGCCATGGAAATAGGATTGAGTGGTAAATTGAATTATGGGTAGGCGTAATGTGCCAGTATGGCAGGTGCACACAGTCATGTCTGTGCGGACACCATTGATTGGTGGCAGCTGTGAATGCTGATTTGGTCTCGGAGACAACATCTAAATAGAGTTGAATCCGTCCATGACATTTTGTTGTGAATAAGGACCTTATATGGTCCAACATGGGTAACAGACCAGTCCTCAAGTTATTGCATTTGACAACATGGCTAAGCCGTCCTGGGTTCACGGCGACAAGTAAACAGACCGGCCACTCTCAATATCACTTGGCTTGGCAATGCCACTTATCAACATTGGCACTGATGGCTGCCAGCACTTTAAATGTAACTGTAGGCTTTTTTTCCATCTTTTTTTCTCTTTTTGTAGAACAAATGCACCAGCAGTGTTTCATTTCAGTGCTGCAGTGCAAACAGCCCATTCTCTCAGAGCATACAAGCCTGGCATGGGAATGGCACATTTAACGCAATATAAATGTCCTGCAGCAGCAGCTGAGTAATCCAGATCGCAGATCTATTCCCAAGCGCTTTTAGGTATCAGCCGGTCTGCAGATCTATTATTCCGCGTTGACTGGCAGGCGTTGCGTTCCCCTGTGAGCTTCATTCCGCTTTTGAAATGAACAGGCTCTTTTTGCCTTAGTTCCCATGTAGAAATGGAGTGTTTATAAGAGTTCAATTTTCTGAGAGCTGCAATGAGGCTGCTGGTGCTTTCTCTAGAAGAATCTGCACTATATGATAGCAGTGAAGCAGCACTTCAGATGGAAGTGCCAAGCACGTACAATCAGTCCTCTCCCTGAAATGAGGTGGTGTGAAGTGGAAGGACTGTTTGTTCACACGACTGGTTGAGTCTTGAGAACAGAATATGCGCTCTTTATCTCTGCCCGATTTTCCAGCATAACTTTACATCTAAATGACAACGTCTGGCTTGCTCATCATGTGACACTCCAGGATTCCATCTGAGAACTCCAGTGTAGCTGTAACCTTTTCTCTGTAATCACTCCTTTGTAGCTGAATGTCAGTAGATTAATTGAAAACTCGGGGTGCTTTAAAACAACAGCTGACAATTAATACCCGTCTCCTTGCCTGCTCTCTTTTATGGCATTTAGCAGCCGCTCTGTTATACGGTCAGGAGACTTTGTGGAGTAAGTTGTAGCGATACACCATATTCTTTTCTCCGTTTGTCTCTTTTTCATTCTCGCTCTCAGTATCTCTCTGCCACTCACTGTCCCTCTTCCATTTGTTCCTTTGCTCTCTCACTCTCGATTACTTTCTTTCTCTTCCTTTCTCTCTCGCTAACCCCCCCCCCCCCCACCCCCCATACATGGAGCTCCTGAGAATGAGCGTGGCCTCGGCCTGCAGCAAGCAGCAATCCTCTGAGGTAAATGTGTTTTAGTCCTGAGTGCAGCAGGGGGAGATGAAGACAGCCTGGGCCAGTGATGAATGACGACTCCAGTAAGAGCAGCTGCCCCATTTCCAGCCAAACGCTGTCACACACGCTCACACACACACCCACAGTAGGCATTCTCTCCAATTCTCTAGCTTCTAGGGGAAAAAAAGGAGCACAGAGCTTTCTGAAGGATTCTGCATGGCCCCATCAGGTATCCGGAAGGACTGAAATGATGCATGTTAAGTCTCTTGGGGTTTGTCTTAAGGGCCTTTTCTTTTTTCTATAGCAGATATATCAGTGGAAGGAACATTTTCTTGGGTTATGGGACATCACACAAAGGACTCTTTCAAGTAGCGAGTTTAAAGGGAAGGACCCTCTATGCATTCTCTGGTCTAGTCCTGTGTGGCACATCTATAATTGGTCAGAGCCATGCCTTCATACATATATGCAGATAATTGGTTTATATGTAGTATTTATGGGGGTCCCCGGCAACAGTGCCATGTCAGCTCGTCTGTCTTTTTTTTTTGCTGTGCAGCAGCCTTAATGCACTTCCCGATATTGGAACTGACGCACGCATGCAAACGTCATAGTAGAGGGAGTCGAGTCAGAAAAGCAGACTGCAGGCCCATCTGTGACACTGATTCCAGGGATGAAATGGATGTCTCTGCTGCTCGCTGCTAATGAGTTGCCTTTATCTACCAATTAAACGCGGGACAATGAAAATTTATTTGCCATTGTTTACAAATCAGTCAAGCAAGGCGCCTCTTCTACTGCTAGCGAGCCTCTGCTTGTTGTCCACAGCGCACCATGCAGAGAGCAATGGCCATGGCACTTTTGAAAAATATGGAGGAAATAGTATGAGGCTTGCATCGCTCTCTGTCCACCAGACTTTTGCATGAGACATTCCAGAGCTATAGCTTGTGTAAAAATATTCCTTGTTGCGTAAAATGAGTGTACCTTTCCTTTGTTATTGTGCGGTGGGAAAAGAACTGAGTGCTTCGGTTTGTGTGTGTCTCTTTTGCCTTGTCAGATCCCGTGCAAACGTGCCCCCCTCCATCCGCTTCATCCTGCCTCTTTTTATCCCACTGTACAGCAATGCACACATTCTGGCTGACTGCATCACTTGTTCCTGCTCATGCATTCTCTGCAGATTTAATTACACGCTTTTCTGGATCCATAAAAAAGCAGGAGAGAGAAAGGAGGAAGTTAGATTGAGATTGAGAGAGGCAGAGAGAAAAAAAGAATGAGAAAAAGAGAGAGAGAATGGAAGAAGCTAGATTGAGACATAGAGAGAGAGAGAGAGAGAGAGAGAGAGAGAGAAAGAGAGAGAGAGGGAGAGAGAGAGGCCAAGCAGATCCCTGGAGTCATGTATTTATGTTGGGGGGGAATCAGTCCGGTGGAGTGTTTCTGTAATGGCACCCTACTGTATAATGATCTGCGATGACCTCCCAAATGAGGGGATTAAGCCAGGGCTGTCTGGAGCAGAAATAATGGGCCCATGGCTCTGCGGGGTTTCTCCAAACACTCTTCCACCTGACAGTGCGCTAACAGCCCATAGGGTCAGTCCTGGGCACCTCTTCTGCCCCCTCACCCACTTTCATCTACGTCTGTCCCATCAGGCCTCCATTAGGGTGCTCCACCCACACCAACTGTATCACCAATGCTAGGAGTAAGCCAAGTGAGCTGGCACAGGGCCAGCACAATGCTGCTTGTTTTTTTTATTCAGTCCTCGTAAACTTGTGAACTAATGAATTGCCAAGGTAAGTGGAAGGATGCTGAGCATGAATGGCTGAAAGTCATAAAATACAAGTAGTAAACTTGGCCAACTTCCTGTTACACAACTTTGAGTATACCAGCCAGTACATTATTCAATGCTGCAAGAAGACAGTAGGCAAACTTCGCATTGGCCCATCCCAGAGAGTGCATGTATTCTTCATGTCAGTCAATTTGTAAATTATTGTCCAATATCAAAGAGGTGGAATCTATTCAATGTACTGGCCATGACAAATTGAAATAAAGTTCAGCATTGCAGTTGGCTGCAATGCCTGCAGCTGAGAAGCAGTGTATTAATGTAATACTGAAATGTATTACTGTGTTCTCTTCTGCTTTAGATTTTTGGGTCTTGGATTGTGCAGTAGTTACCATTGACATGTGCACATTCAATTCCTTACCTTCCTCCTGTTTTTTGAGGTTTTTTTTTTTTTTTTTGGGAATCTGGATGTTATTTAATTGGATATGCTAGACATCAACCCAAATTTACACATAACTGTCCAGTCTACAGTTTAGCTTTAGGGTGGCAAGTGATTAACTGTTGTGCTGTTCCTGGCTTTTGGGAAGAAAGCTTCTCGTTCTAACCCACATCATAAAGAAGTGAGCAGAGTTTATTTCAGCATTGCGCTGCAATGGATTCATTTTTCTTTTGGGGTTTTGGAGAACTGAGCAACTGAGTGTTTTTGAACAAGACACAATGCAGGGCAGTCAGTCAGGGGGAACTTACATGTCAGTCTCGCACTGTAGCAAAAGCTGTTTTTTTTTTTTTCATTTCAATCTAAGAAATGAATATAGGTTTCAGAATGGCAGGTATGAATAGATCACTTCTCTTTTTTATTACATGAAATGATGCAAATAGCATAGGGGGATTTGAAGGGGGAAAAAAGTTAATTGGAAAATGCCAAACATGACTCCTTTGGAGTTTTAATGTATCCAAGGCTTTACAGGAGCCAAGCAGACTTTGAGAGAGAGACTATGAGTTCAAGCGTGAGCTGCTTTACACTGCACACTGCAAGCAGTGGCAGCTCCTGTCACTGAGAGAGTTTATTGTTTGGGTTCAGCATCTCCTGCTCTGTATCAAAGTGGTGAGAGCTTCAATGTAGTCTCGCTGTTGCTAAAACGCGTCATCGGTGTGTTCCCCTAACAGATAAAATAGAGCCTTCCCAGTGCACAGTTTTAGCTCCTTTCTGACGGTTTCCCGTTACCAGAGTGATGGGGAACACTTGTTTGGAACAGAATGAGGCAGAATAAGATGGGGGAAGCACCTTGCCATGTCAGAAACATCACTCATTACGCAGCACTGTAAAAGAAAAGAAAAGAGTGCAGGAGGAGTAAAAGCTTGTTGTATGTCAGAGGCAGGGCATGCAGTATCTGTCAGCAAGAAGGGAAGCTGGAAGCTCCTATCTTAGGGACAAATATGTAGCTAATGGCACTGCAGTGGCCGCTCTGTCTTTTGTGTGGGCTGATCCTGGGGATTAAAGCGTCCGTCTCCCTGCCTTGTTCTCTCTAATGGCATTAGGAGAATGGATATGTTTTAGTATTCCATCAAAGAACATCTGATACGAGGGGGCAGGCTGATTTAATTAAGTAGAAAGCAAGGCCTGAGAGAGAAAGCGAGGGAGGCGGAGGGGGGCTTGGCGGTATTGTATCGTCTCTCTGCAACCAAGCATGGTCATTTCTCCTCTGAATTCTGTGAGAATGTTTGGACAAAATTAATCTCGCCCAAGCCTCATGATAATGCATTGATGAATAGATATCAAAGACAGTAAATCCTGGCCATCACCTCCGGAAGGGACTCTGGGCCCCTGCTGTTTTTGCAGCATGGCAGTTTGAAATGGCCTCTTCTGCAAAACTGTTTGACGTCAGACTGCCCCTGCTTTGCTTTAGTCTTCACATAAAGGCTTAACCTCAACGCCTGTGCTCTTCCATCTCTTTAATCCAAAAATGTTGGGATTGTAAGTTGTTTATGTATTTCTTTTGATTGATTATAATTTGATTATATATTTATAATGATCCCCTTCTTCGAAACCCTGACCATTTCATTCCCCATAATAGTCAAAAACGTTTCAGTCAACACAAAGCGTACATGAGAGGGCTCTTCATGGTCTCTGCTGAGTCCATTGTTCAGGGAGCAATATTGATTTTTTACGCCGAATGTAACGTGTTTTTCTGCTGGCTGAAGGACACTCATTTAAAATCTATCCCTGAATGGCTGTGCAAGTTCCCACTTTTTTCTGTTCCTTCATCCTCGCTGATTTAAGTGGGTATTAGTTGCTTAATTAGGAAACGGTTAATTTTCTATGCTCAAAGACAAGGAGCAATGTGTTTCTTTCAGCATACAACCTTATCATGTGATCATTCATGATATGTGTCAAACCAATAGCACTACATTCAAATCCTCTGCATAATATGTGAATGAACCAAGGCAGAAAGTGAAGTAAGCATTGTAGCAAGCAGAAGTAGCCATCATGCAAACATTTTTCTAACCATCTATTCTATCCATTTTCTGTGCATATGTCCAGCAGTCGCTAAATTCAGCTTTATTTACCTTTATTCCTCCCCTGCCTCAATTCTCCTGCTCAGTCCTCACCCTCTCAGGGCCCCTGATTGCTTTCGCCAGCCCATTTTCTTCTGATGATAGCAATATTTCGTTCTTCTTTTAAACATTTAACAACATTTTATGCTATTTGAGCCTTATCATTTTGTTCTGAGATGTTGCTCCTTTGCTGAGGGTGTGACTGAGGCCATGGCGAATGTAAATGTCATCTCGTTGTTGGAATTGTTAATCAAAATTGAATCTTAGATTGACTTTCTCCCGCAGTGAGACATGTGGCAAATGTACCTTTTTAACTCCTGCAGAGTGGTGCAGATGAGTTAACCCAGTGGAAAGAAAGAAAGATGTTCTATAATATCTCTGTATTCTCTCCTGGTTGACACTGAGATCAAATGGGAAGACTTTTGCTTAAGATATTTCTCCAGAGCAGAAGACCCATGTTGTCTCACATCTTGTCTTGAGCTTTAGCAGAGATGTCTATAAATTCTCTCACTGTGCTCATATTTCATGTCTAACTGAACTGAAAACTCTCACGGTGAACTAAACCGTATCATACAAGTCTAAAAGCTAAAAAAATGTTATCTTTGGGTCACTATTTTCCTTTTGACTTTTAGAATTTTAGAAAAATCCCATTAATTCTCCTGGCCTGTCAAAGATCAACTTTTAAGCAGTAAGATTTATCTCTGAAATGGACTGTCTGTGTCATGCTGTCCAAAAGGCGCAGCTGAACAGCCCTGTTGACCACATCCTGAACCCCTGCCCTCTCTCTTCAGTTCCCCTTTGAGGTGGAAATAGGACTGCTCTGTCCTAACCTTTTAATTACATGTCTTGGCAGAAAGTCCTTTTTGTAACCTATGATCACTCAATGTATTGAATGACTGAATAGAATTAATAGATCCACACTCATAGAAAGTGTATTCCTACCAACCAGCAGTTAGTGAGGAAAGACCTTTAGCCTTCATAGAATAACTGAAAACGGCAGGCCCTTTTGGCAGGTTAGTGGACATGCTGTTGGCCAGCCTTCAGTGAATCCCTGTGGAATGTCACAAAGCAGCACTGCGCTTTCATTCTAGGAGGAAATTAATCCCCAAGATTATTCTGAATGGTGAAAGGCGCTGCACGTCCAAATTTCAAACCAGCTGGATTACCGGCTCAGTTTAGCTCATGGAGATGCAGTGGCATCTCTGAAAAAGAGCACTTCAAGTTTAGGAAACCACAAAAGTCACTTCAAAGTCAGATGCTGATCAAGGTTGCAAATGGTGGAGAAGGTGACCCTTCTTTCTTTCTTTTTCACTCTCTCTCTCTCTCTCTCTCTCTCTCTCTCTCTCTCTCTCTCTCTCATTCTTTCTCTCTCTCTCTCTTTTTTTCTCTCTCTCAATTTCTTTTTCTCCCCTTACCCCTCCCTCCTGTGAGATGGTTCGAGGACACTGGGGTGAATATTCCCATCAATGAGGAGCTTATCAGAGTGGCAGCAGGGGTGTCTAATCACGGCCTAGCAGACACACCATAAATCCCTCCCTATTATGGATCAGGTACACTCTCGCTTCAATCCTCTCTGTCTTAAATGTCCATGCCAACCAGGAGGGTCTTCGCTTTTGCTCTTTGGCTTTTTATGGCCATCCAAGATCAGCTGCCTGCCCCATCTCATGCCCCTTTCCCATGCCTGGCACTTGCAGAGAAAATATGCAAGGCAACCCTTGAAATTGGCAGGGATCTTTTAAAAGTCATATGGCCTCAAAACAACTCCAAATTTGGTTTTGCAACACTCTAAAAGTCTTCTTCTTATGTCTGTTCATTTCATCCCATGGGCAGTAGATTTGTGATTTGAGTAGCCCCATGTAGTGCCTGGGTGAGAATGTGTTTTCAGAGAGTTGATGTACAACACCAGGACGGTCTCGTTCCTCTCTTTGCGTGGGAGGCATGCACACCACGGCTGGTTGCTCGGTGTGAAGTGGGCTAAGGCTGCTCTTTGGCCCTGGCCTCACTATGGAAGACTGTAGTAAGGGCCTGCTAATCATGTCCAAAAACCCTAGCACAAGCAGCGTGCTCTCGTTCATGGCCCTTACTGTGAGGCCTGGTCAAGAGGAGATCAGAAAAGGAGATGTTTTTGTAGGGGGACTATTTCCAGGAATAGACTCCAGCACCGCCTGCGACCCTCCTCAGGAAAAGGGTCTACTAAAGTGAGTGAGTGAGAGTGAGGGCTATTTCCAGCCCAAATTGCAAATCTTTTAAAGGTGATTATTATGTTAATGATACTTGTACAATACTTGCTTCCTTTTTCTAGCCCTCTGGCTCATTTCCTGCACTGTCTATTCTTAATCAATGCTCCTGTGATAGCATGGTGTATTCAAACCTACCGACGGGCCTTGTGCAGACAGGTCTGTGTGAAGTGCTCTCAGGGGTGAGGGGAACGTAAAGAGAGGCACAGGGGCTTCATTAATTCGGCTCATGCACACTGACCCCCAAGTTAATGCCACTATCATTTTGGAGTAGGGAGCCACTCTCATGTGGGCTAACTCATGTTTAATGCATTCTTCTGGTACGAGCGTTTAACCTTACTTTGGGGGCAAGAGTGCAAAGCGATGACATGGACATCACCCACCCAAGCAGTGTGGCCTTCAAAAGGCCTGGCAAGACCCCCACAGGCCCCAGGGTTAACAAACCAAGGCAACGTTATTCTTATGACATTTGGCATTTACTTAACATGACTGGAGCTGTTCTCATGGCCTCTGTTCTAAGGGTCTCATTTCCAGGGTGGCCCCTGCTCCCCAGTGGCCCTTGACCAGTTAGTAACTGCGCTCAGACCCATGTCATGAATCTTAATGCAGCCTTCTACATTCCTCCTGCACATGTACTACACACATGAACTGTACCAGGGAAGCATGCTGAGTGATGAGATATAATTTCAGATAGGCACAATTTTACACAGTCTTACTCCAAATCGAAACGAAGACGATTATGTTTATTGTGATAATTTTGCTTCTCTTGTTCTTAATTAGAGTTTTGAGACACGCAATTGAAACTAATGCTTATCCAAGTGGCTCTATGCAAAATCCATGCCTAAATCAAGTTCATTATATGGACTGGTTCCCATGATTTTAGGGTCATGGGATTGAGTCCTGGGCCCTGAGGTACCCTTGAGCAAGTTCCCGTCCGCATCACTGGCACAGGCATCGCAGCCCACTGTGTGTTCACTACCAATTTGTATAGGATGGGTTAAATGCAGAGGACAAATTCACTGCTCAGTGTTCACAGTGTGTGTGTTCCATGTGAGCTTCTCTCAAATCATAAATAAACTGCACTCATGGATTGAGGCAAGTGTGTAATGATTTAGTCATGTACTTTGCATGATGTCATCTTGGCTTAAAGCTTCCACTACAAAAACAAACCTTAAAAAACAAACCTCAGAAAACAAACACGATGTAACTGACAGACTATATTTAGAATAAGGGGGCAATTATGTAACTTCTGTTTGTGCCTGAACTACTGCATCCTGGTGTACCTTGGATAATACAATGCATCTGGAAAGTTTTCAGACCCTTTTATTTTATTTTTCAGATTATACTTTAGTATGTTTATTATGGTTTATCCTTTTATTATGTTTATTATTCTCATCAACCTACACATTATACCCAAGAATAAAACAAGCAAAAACAAATGTGTGAAAATCTTTATCAGAGTGCTCAGGATTACATGCTGGGATGCCCATTTACATTTCAGCAAAACAATGTCCTAAAACATACCCGCAGGAAAATACAGAAGTGACTTCAGGAAAAGCCCATTGAAAGTCCTGGAATGGACCAGTGACTGGACCCAAACTCAGTAGAGCATCACTGGAAAGACTTTAAAAAGCTGTGCACCAGTGGTCCCTATCCTGCCTGGTTCAGCTTGAAGGGTTCTGCCAAGAAAAATGGGAGAGATTTCCCAAAGAAAGGTGTTCCAGACTTAGGATCATTCCCAAAGTGAGGCTTCCATCTTTGAGATCAAAGGCACTTTTAACCATTTATGACAAAATAATCCAATTTTTGATGAATCTGAAAATCTTGAAAGAGATGAAAACTTTGTTAGGTACCACTGCACCACCTAATGTCCCTACTTATCCCATCCACCCACCACCCAGGCCACTTTGCTAGTGCTAAGTAAGGGTTAGGGTTATTTCAGGCTATCTAACAAACAAACTAATAAAAATAAATGAGTAAAATCAAATTTTAATGGCCCCTGTATCGTTCCCCGCTGTCCCAGGTTAAGAACTATTGGGTTTAGATAAACAGAAGTATTACTCTGACTTTATTGCCCAACTGCAAGTCTAAAGAAGTAAACTTCACATAAGCAACATGTTCTGATTAATGGACAACATTTGGAGATCTGGGGTAAATGGTTAAATGTTTTGCTGTTTTGTTTCTTTAATGCGAGAGCCCCCAGAAAGAACTAGCTATCAGGACCTCTGCACGTGCTCTTTTGGCATTGAATGGACGCTATGGAGGACTGGATTGTGCTGAAAGATCAGTTTCTGTGGTGATGTCTGTGGTTAGACAGGTCTATGATGTCATGCATATCTCTGATATTAACTAGATGTGGTTACTGTGGTTCTGGTCAATGCCAGGAAGACTCAGTGGGATTAGTGAGACAGAGAGAGAGGGATTGCTCTGATACAGAGCTGGAGCATAAAGTCTGGCTGAATAGCTGTGGCCGCGGCTTCCTGCATATTAAAATAAGAATGATAATTAGTGCTTTGCCAGGACGGAAATTTGGCAAAAACGCGAGGGAGGAAATTGGTTTTCTAATCAGTATCTGACTCGGAGCACAATTCATCCACTCTCTCTTTGGCTGTAAGTGCTTTTTAAAGCAGTTCTGTGGATTCCAGGGCCAGTGCATTAGCCTTTGATTTGCAGTAGTGGCAAGCGGCTGGAGGAAAGGGAGAGGCTGAGCCCAGGTGCTGTTGACATGCTGTAATTAATGAAGTTCCAGGATGTGCGGCACCATGAGAAAGCAGCGAATATGTTAAGTTAATGTTCGATGTGAGGCTTCATGCAGAGCTTGGATGAATTCTCTGTAGTTTAAAATTCATGAATCCTGCTGTTTTACCAGCTGATTAAGATATGAAATTGTTACCTTCTTTCTTTCTGTCTTTATTTATTTATTTGGGCCCTAAGGTAGAAGGCTCAAAGAAAGAAAAAAAGTTCTCACATTTTTCTGTTTTGATAGCACCACCCCTTACACCTTCTTTCCATGTGCTTAAAGGTGACTATAACGGATGAATGCCTTCTTGACACCTCTGCTGTGCTGGCTCATGCTTGTTCAGCTGCGCCAGGCTTTATGTGAAGCTTGATTTGCTAACGCTTTTCTCTTTTTCTCTCTTTTCTTCTTTCTTTGATGCAGGAGCAGCTCAGTACCCAGGTATGCCCTACCTTTTACCTCTGTGTGTTTCCTCTATCTGTTTGTTTGTTTGATTGGCCTCCGTCTTGTTTGAGTGTGCCATTCCCCCTTCCATTTCCCTCAAGCCCCTTACAGCTAGAACCGAAAACATCTTCTCTTTCTTCAGCTTCTAATTCATTCATTCTTCTTTTGCCACTACTGCCGCTTCTGCCTCAGCCTCCAGCAATGCATCTGCTGGCTGGCTAGCTCCATTCTTCACCTCCACAGTCTACTCTAACTCAAGAGTTTCTCACCTTACAGGTCTAAGTATAGCCCTCATGCTCTCTGCTGTTTCATCCATTAACATTCCCATTTTTTTACAGGATGTTTATTTTATAGGATTTTAAAAGTACTGTTTCCTCGGGGTATTTTTATTAGGTGAATTATGTGCAAACTATGTGCAAATTCAACCTTCTCAGTTTGTTTGCATCACTGAAATAGGCCTACCGTGAAAACATGAACTGGATGAATAATGACCAGTGTGAAATCCTTCTGGAATGCCATTGCTCATAAGTGCTTTGCTCAAGGGCATGATTTGGCTGGGAGGATGGTATGTGTGTCAGACATTTCCTGACCCAGGACTCGGCATGCCTGCTCGCTTGCTGTGCTGGAAATCATAATCTATTACAATCTGCTCTCAAAATGTCCTAAACGGGCCTTTAAAGTAGGACTTCACTGGTTTCTTAAACTTTCTCAATTATATACTCATCCTGAGAGGACCTGAAAAAGGAGACTAAGTGAATTTCTGGTATTATCATTTGTGCCATAATGAGGGGCAAGTAAAAGTTAATGAAATTTTGAAAGGATTGAGAACCTCTCCTTCAGTCATTCATTTTTGAATACAAAGACATGTGAGGGTGGTCAGAAAGAAAACTGATTAAACCTCATACTGCATTTACAGTACCTCATCAACCCTGTTCACATTTCACAGTCTAATGCAGACAATCCCTGTAAGACAAAGTGAACAAGCATTTAAGGACTAAGCAAATTACCTACTTATTGGCAATAGCAGGATCATTTTAAGCCACGGTCACATCAAGCTGTCCAATGTTTGCTTTGGCTACTGTGATTTACATTATATATATATTTTATATATAAAATTTCATAGAATTATATTGAAAAATGTATTTGTGCATAAATATGACTTTAAAAAAATATCTGATTTTCAATTCCTAAAAATAGGTAAGGGGGGGCAATTAAATTGATCAAATTTATCAAATGTATCAAATATTTATTAGTTTACTAAAAGGGGGTAGTGATGGCCTAGTGGTTAGGGAGAGGGCCACAGGATCAGGTACTGGTACCATCCCTGTCACTGCTCCCCGGGTGCTTTCATAGCTGCCCCCTGCTGCACAGTGTGTGTTTGTGTGCATAAGTTAAATGCAGAGTGCCAATTTTGTTGTGGTTCACTGTGTGCTGTGTGTTCTCACAATGACACAAATAGTCACTTTCACTTTCAAAATAATCCATTTGGTCTTGTTGGTGAGTAGTTGACATATGTGAGGCTGGAAAATGTTAACATTCATTAACTTCCCCATGAGTGGTCAACTAAAACAGTCAACAAGGTCGCAAAAGAAATCAGGGCAGCTTCTGAGCAACTGGAAGCCTCTCTCACATTGTCAAATGTTCATGAATCCAACATGAGGAAAACAACAATTGTGTACCCAGAAATGTTTCGAGAAGAAAGCCGTTGCTCTCCAAAAAGAGCATTACTCCCCCTTTACAGTTTGCTAAAAAATGTGTCAAGCCAGAAGCCTATTAAAAAATGTGCATGCATGAAACCAATAAAGAACTTCTTAGTTTAAATGAGAAGTTTTATGCCTGGAAAAAAATAAAGTAACGCATCCCCTAAGAACCTTATATCTTCTGTGAAGTTTGGAGTTGATAGTATAAGGGTTTGGGTCTGTTATTGAATCTGTAACAGGATATCTTGCCATCATCAATGGAACAATGCATTTTGAATCATACTCGCAAATTCTAAAGGGAAATGTCAGGACATCTGTCTGTGAACTGAATCTCAAATGATAGTGGATCATGCAGCAAGACAACGACCCTGAGCATGCAAGTTGTTCTACTTAAAAATGGCTTAAGAGGAATAAAATTGGTGTTTTGAAAAGGCTGAGTCAATGTCTTGACCTTAAGTCGATAAAAATGTTGTGGAAGGATCTGAAGTGAGCAGTTAATGTCAGGAACCCCACGATGTATATGATACAGCTGAAGCTGCTCTGAAGAGAAGAATAGACTAAATTCCTCCAAACTAATGTGCAGGTCTAATCAGCAGTTACAGAAAAAATTAGGAGTTCACGCCAGAAACTGAAAGCAATGCTTCACATACCGTATATGTACTCTTGGAACTTTTCCTGATAAAAAAAATAGTCAAATATATTTTTTCTGCTACCAGAAGTGAATTCCATATTTTGTGCCCTTTTCCAAGGAAATAGGATTTTTTTTCTTGGCAAATTTAACTTTGTGGGACGTGCCTTATTTTCCAGTAATTTGGCATGAACTTTGCTTTACAGTAAAACAAACAGAAGCAAACATGCTAAATATAGGCATCAATGTTGAGGGTAACTTGGTAGAAAGTAACACATTACAGTGTAATTGATCTGTTACAGTTAAACTCCTTATATTCACATAATTACTTTAATTCATTCCTTCATTCATTGACTTGATTGCATTATTTTCATTACTCATATGCCTCAATGAATTTACCATTGCTTTTCGCCCCATTGCAATTTACAATGACTCTCTTACCTAATACCTAATTTACTCGTGTGTGCGCTGCCTGTGCCAGCTGACTGAGTGAGCTGGATGGTGAATGTGAACAGTGTCACACAAGTGCTAGAGAAAATCTCACCTAAGCTGAACAAGCAACCTGTCGAGTCAGTTAATTATGCTAATGTGACACTTGTGGATAAAAATCTCTGTACTGAAGAAGAAAGACGCGTAACTACACCTAAACGGATCCGACTTTCATTCATAAAGAGCTCTACATTTTATTCATGTTAATTTCTTTTTGAAAACAGTTAATACACTGGCCAGTGACATATAGCGCCAGCCATTTAGATTAATCAGACATAACTGTCTGTCTTGCAGGAGCATTTATGTTGTCGTGTCTTTAAACACTGTTAACTTTAAGTTTCCTTCTGCTTAACACGCGAAAATGAAATTGTGGATTTGTAAATGTGTTTAATTTTTTTGATTAATGTTAAGGTCATGTTAAGGGCAGCGGTGGCCGAGTGGTTGGGGCATTGGCCGCATGATCGGAGGATCAAGGGTTCGAACCCCTTCCCAATAGGTTGCCCTGAGGTACCCTTGAGCAAGGTGCCGCCCCTGTCACACTCCTCCCTGCGATGGGCTGGCGACCTGTCCAGGGTGTGTCCCCCGTCCTTCACTCTGTGTGAGCTGGGATGGACTCCAGCACCCCCCCGCAACCCTGCTTGGGACAAGCGGCAGAAAATGAAAGGATGAATGAATGTTAAGGTAGAGTGACGAGTAGTGAGATTAGCTTTTCCAGAAAGCAGTAAAGGAAATAAAAAATCACTAGCAATGGAGTTAAGTCATTAGAAATGGAGTACTTTTTTGAGTAACTATTGCTTGTAAATTTCCTGGCTTATCCCATTCAAAGAACAGGAATGTCTAGGGGCCCGGCAATACTTCTTGAAGTGTTAGGACTTGTTCTTGCTGATGTTGCCTTTTTGAATGTCAAGAGTGTGTATAATTTCTATGCTCGGGCAACATCTTGTATAACTAGTTAACTGCATTGAAAAGGTACACCACCTACAATGGGCTTTATACAATAAACCTATGGTCAGAGGGAATGATGGAGCCTGTTCAAGGTGTTGTTTCCTGCCATTGTGGCCTAGAGGTAGGCACTTAATCTTATATTCACCCTGCAGATGGATAATATAAGCACTCAATTGTCTGCTAAATGTGGAAGCACTATTGTGTATGTTGAACTTGTCTATGTGTCATTTCTAAGAGAAGTGTTTAATGGACTCTACTTTAAGTGTTTTATCATTGGCTTTTCAGGCTGTGTGATGTGGAGCTGATTGTAGCCTCGAGCGTAGCCTCTGCTTGTATTCCTGTGTAGGCTGTGGCATTTGTCTGCTGTACAATGGATAAACAAATGCCAGGACACTAGGACATGGCAGGCCAAGGTTGCATCTTAGGCATCGTGCAACCAAATGCAATTATCTAGCTGCATCCGGAAGACTACTCATCACTCTTTAGGTCCCAGAGAGGAAAAGTGTCACTCTCGCATGGGCCACAGCGGTGTTAAAAGCTGGAGCAGTGCTGGAGCACAAGGGGGGGCAATGATTCAGGCAGTCAGTTTTACAGCCGCTAACTCTACACTGCGGCAGCCCTCCACCATTAATGCCCCCCCCCCCCTGCACTCAATCAGGGCAAACGTGCTGAGACAGTAGTGGAACACACACATACACACACACTTACAAATAGCTAGCGCTTGGCAGGGGCCCTGTTTCTTTTCCTTTTTTATTTATTTATTTATATTTTTGCCTTCCGAACCTATTATTAATCGTACCCAAGTTATTTATACATTTATGAATTAAAATTGAGCTGAGGAAGACTCTCTCCAGGGGGATTGGATGGGACCCAGCCCTTGTTAAAGGCTCTAGTCCTTCACGGCCCTCTGCCTAGTTTATCCAGGGCACTCTCACTGCATTTCTCTCTCTCTC